>VDFB02339252.1:0-47345 GCA_007258455.2 Sequoia sempervirens
AAATTGGTCATGTCTAATTCTGGCATTTAATTAAATATTTTATTATTTAATTAATTTCTCTAAAGTCCTCTACATATGATTAAATTTAATTAATTTAATTATATTGTTCATTCACTTTATTCTTCTGTCATGATTAAATAAATCAACTTTTTTTAATTATTTCACATCCATATGTCTACTTAATTAATTAAATAAATACATTTTATTTATTTAAAATTAATTATCACCTTTTGAATTTAATTAAAGTCCTTTGGTTAATTAAGAAAATTTGCATCATTATTTTCTCCTATTAAAATCTTTCTTCTAATTAATTAAATATTTTATTTAATTAATTTCATCCACATGTCATTTCTTAAACAATTTAATTAAAAATATTTATTTAATTAAATATCTTTCATATCTTTTCAAATCACAATTAAATATTTTATTTAATTATGAAATCCTCCATTATTCTTCGAATCTTCAGTAAATATTCTATTTTAAGAAAAATCTTCCATGTCACCAATAAATGAATAATTGAATTTAATAATTCATTATTTATCTTCTTCAAAATCTTTCCAAAATATCACAAAAAGATGATTTTTTACAATTCATCTTTATCATCTCATCTTATCTCTTCTTCGAAAAAGGAAACAAATCTTGTTTTTTGTTTTCTTCTATTTTTCTCTCTAGTCTTATCCATCTTCGACCGTTTGATCTGCCAAGAATTTTCACAGCCGTTGATCACCTTAGCCAATCATAATCCTTTGAAAACTCTATAAATATCTCTATGAATCCAAGCATTGGTTACACCTACAACTTACAACGCATACATATTAGACATTATTTGCATTCTAGTATTCTAGCATCTTTAGCATTGTCATTATCATCTTTAGCTTTCATAGTATCGTAATCTTGCATTTTTATAATCATAGCACATTAATCTTAGCATAACATTGCATGCATTCATATTCAATCTCGTTCTCTAGGAAGACCATTTGTTGAGCCTAGCATACAAATATGAGAGCAAGCTGGAATCAACAAAAACACTGGAGATAGAGGACGATAAGACGACATCAACTACAAAATATTGAGTTTGCATCTCTATTATTTTAATTATTCTGTTTTGATTTAATGTTCTATCGGTGTGTTTTTATTTGTTTAATATACATTTGATACACTTCTCAAATCAATCACACAGGCACAAATAAAGGATGTCTTAAAATTTTGTAAAGATGTTTATGAGGCCCATAAGCAAGAAAAATTACAAGGTAAAGTTGTTTCTTGGGAAAATTTCCAAGATATAGTTCATAGCCATGTACATTCAAAGGTAAAGAGAAGGCATATTAAAGCATCAAAATCAATTTAAAATGATATTATCAAATTATGTGGAGGTCATAGACTATATAGCTTTCTTAGCTTAAATCTAGAAGGTCTTTCAATACCAACAACTTTAAGACAAGCTAGAAAATCACTAACATATAATCCAAGGGATTATCAGTATATTTTTTAGCCTATTGAAAATATGTATTCTTATTTTAAATCGAAGCATGGTATAGAGGTTCCAAATCATGTATGTCTTGTCAAAGAAACAATAGTGAAAATATGTGTTGGGTGGGTATTAAAAATGATATATTGGTGGGTTTTTGTGGTAAGAAAGGATATGAACTCCAATCACAATATGGTGAGGGGGTTACTAGTTATGAGCTTATCATAGATATTTTTAAAAACTATGTAATTGGCCACTATGCTCATGTTACTATTGCAAACCATTTGCATGAAAATATTCCATGTTCGGCATTGGTTCTACACCCAACATACAATAGGTTTGATGTAAAAAATATTTATGATAATGGGAAAATATTAAATATATGTGGTCCAATAACCATGTCAAAAATATTTGGAGACCAATCAGTGCTCATTCATAAAATGGGGATAGTAGAAGAATACAACTTATGTTGTGGGATTATTCTTCAACCATTAGTATTTAATACCACATTACATTAGAAGGATGGAGGCTATCTAGTTCTTATAATGATTTCAAGGTTAAATAACTACACAACCAAGATTTCATCCATAATGGGAGGAATTTAATGAATGTTTTATTTAGAAGGAAAGGGATTTGATTGTTTGAAATAATTTGATTAGTATTAATCAAGTTTGAATGGTTTATGATAGTTTTAAGGTGGATAATTAAAAAGCTAAAAAAATTAAAGATACAAAGTGAATAGATCAACAAAATTGGTCATTTACATACTTTTTTGCTTGAAGGAATGTATGAAGGCCTTTAAGAGATATGAGAAGTAAAATTGGAATTATGCAAAGGACATTAGGAACTAATAGTTATTTATTTTTTATAAGGAAAAATAGGTTTTGAAGGGACCCTGAAACCCTTTACAAAGATGAAAAGTTGTAAAAGAAATAAAACACTAAACCCAGCAGCCCAAAAAACCAAAAAGCTGACAAAAGATGTAACAAAAGAAACCCATCAACAATCCCAATAGCAAAAAAACATCAGCAAACCTGCTGAACCAAAAAACGGAAGCACCAACTACAGTAACTTATCTAAAACATTAGTCGAGGCCATATTCTCCTTAATGACCTCCTCAAGCATACTGATAACATCCTTCAACCCTTCAACAACAACAACAACCCTCTTTTTAGTCTTACTTCTTGTCCTAAGGCACAAACCAGCCTGCAAGTCTTTATCTAGTGCAGGAGTAGAAGCCTCTGCTTTCTCCACCAGGTAAGAGCCACTAACCTCTTCAATTATATTCTCCATATCACCCATGTCAAGAGGTTTACCCGTCCAATTTAGCACTTTCTCATTCAAAACAGAAAGACCCATTGCAATGGTCTTCAAAGAATTATTACTAATATTGACCACTATTTTTAAGTCCTCTGACATCTTTCCAATTTTATCCTTCAAACTTGCAACTTTGTCTTCCAACATTTTAGTAACAATGCCTTCCAAAGAGGAAATCATTTCCTCGTGTGTAGCCCCCAAACAACCAGCATCCACCAGAAGCTTATCAAGCTTAACATGTATTGATTTAACTTTGCCTTTTATTTCACACTCCTTTCGGTTGCCCCTAAGAATAGCATCACAAACATCCTGCCAATTTTTCATCTGAAGATTGAGCTCCTTTACCTTAGTAAATAACCAATTAACTAAAGAAAGTAGATTTCTTGTCCCATCTTCAGCCATCCTACAAAACATATTCATTTCAATTTCATCCTAGTTAACCGGAGACTGATCATTCTGCTCCAAGACATCAGGGGCATCAAAACAATCCCTATTGTGGTTTTCCTCTTCTTTGGTGGGGGAATCCTTGACCTCCACAATGTCCACCTTGATCCTCTCCTTGTATGGAAAGTTGGAAAAATCATCTAACACTTCCATACACTCCTTCTTCACTTCCCTCTCAGCCGAAGAAAAAACCTGAGAACAATTAACCACTTCAATCCCCTGCATTTCAACGGGACTAGTCTCAATCGACTTAACCTCCATCATAGAATTACCCAAAATAGCAGGATCATTTGACTGATCACCTAAATTTTCTAGAACCTTAAGCCCTAAAACAAGGGAGTTCTCCAGCATACCAGTCTTACCAAGAACAGGGTTCCCCAATAAGGCATTCTGAACACAATCAACATTTGAAGGAGCCACTTCACCCTCAGAAGGACATCCCTTCAAACCCTCATTACCTGAAGACAATGCAGGATTCACATTCAGACTAGTGGATTTTGCTTCATCACCTATCTCAAGCTTCCTTTTGGCCAAAGCTTTAACTTTCTTCAAGCCTTTGGTTTTCCCCTTTGAAGAATTTCTAACAGAATTGGCCAAAGTCTCCCGCAACTCCACATCAGTCTCATAACCCTTACCCCACTCTTTTGAATCCTCTTCCCCTTCCCTAGAGCCTTCTTCATCAACAAAAATATCCTCATATTCTGACTCTTCCTCCTTAGAACTACCAACCCATTCACCGGCAGAGTCCCCAATATCATAACCATCATTTTTAACCCCCTTCTTACCAAGATTTTTAGGGGAAACCGAAATCAATTTAAACTTGATATGAGAAAATAAAAAACTCATAAGGCCTTCATGAAGAACCGCCTTCCTAGGGTTCTTCTTGTGGTCTTCAATACTCTTCTCCATAGAGAGTAACAAATAAAAAGGAAAGGAGATAGAAATCTTATGCCTAAAATGGTTCAAGAGCACAAAATGATAAGAGTAAACTGCAAAGAATCTACCTTAAAGGGTGAAGTAGTACATAATGGCCTTCATGAGGTCCCTCCAAAGTGGCTTCAGGGACTTCCTAGCATAACCTCCACTTCCAATTTCCCTAATATTTTTCCTCTCATCATGTTTGATAAAGTTCGCAAAAGCCTTCTTGGCCACACCCATGTCTCTAAAAAACTTCCTCCCAATAACCGAAAGACCAGTTACCTCCGCAATGAAATCTTCATCAATACGAAACTCAACACCCTTGTACTGCAGAGACCTCATATTCTAGCATTTCACAAATAAATTAGTAGCATCAGGGTCCTGGCCTTGAATTCTCTACATAAATTGCAAACCCCCCCCCAATTCTAAATTCTTCCACACAGTAGCATTCTTCTGAAACTCTTCACAGGAACTCAGCTCAATTCTGCAACAGTCGCTACCCATGGTAACAAGCAACAACCTAGAACACAACAACACCTAGAAGAAATGTAACAAAAAAAAAGAACCAGACACTTTTCAAAACAATACAATAAACACCCACAATACATGTGGGCTTATCATTCCAAGTACTTCCCTACTAGAACTGCCAGTCCATCCTTCTATGGAAACCAAGGAAAAAATAAATAATCAGATAGGGAAAATGTTCAAAGTTCCAAACCCAACTCAAAATTCATATTGAAAAGCCTTTCCCTGAGGACACCACCCATATAAACAAGCAATCTGGTCATTATTAGAAATACACTTCAAATTAATAAGTAGTGATTCAAAAGAATCCCACTCAAATCTCTCCAACACTCCCACGTTGTCAACACCATCAGCTAGCATGTTTGCTTCTCGAAAAACATGTGTGATTTTGATCTCCTCAAAAGAGTTTATAATGGTGATAGAATCATTAATAAAATGGGCAATAGACCACGAAGGGGGGCACTTCATTAAGAGACAATTTTTCACATTAAGAGAGTCCCCCTCCAACCAAAGCTTAGAAACCCCTTGTGACTTAGCTAAAACAAGGCCACGGTAAGCTAATAGTTATTTATTATTGTTGATTATATTGACATTTTTCTATTTGATAGGTTGACTCTTTGGAAAAGAGTAAGTAATGCTTCAAGGGTTCATCATTTCTTCACATTATATTTATGTTGGGTATAGAACCAATCCCATACTAATTTTATCACTAATTTCATAAGTAGAGAAGCATCAATACCCATGCCACTTTGTAGTTTTGTTGATGAAATTGTTTCAAGATCAATATTTACATTTTTCATGTGTATTGCACCTAACTAGGCCAAATGTATGTGAAAACTTCCTTAGCAAAGTAGGTTAAGTAGTTGAAGTAGAGAGGGCTTAAAATTTCACTAACTTACTTCATACATTTGGAACCCTTAATAAAAAAATTGAAGAAGAGACAAACCCCCAAGGGCTTCATTTAATAAATATCATACAAAAAAGAAAGCATATGGAATAAATTACATCAACAAACTATAGAGAAATTTGGCATATCTTAGAGTTTAATCCAATATCTATTAATGATAAAATCATAGAATCACTCAAGAAAGGTTTGGAGTATACATATAGACTTTTATCAAGTCTTGGAATACAACCAATAAATGATATGCAATCTACTTAGTGGCATCATGGACAAAGGATCAAAATTATCAAATATTTAATGTTACAAATGAGAAAATTAATGAGTATCCACTGATTAATTCCAACTCCATACTCCAATCAGCATCAATGGTACTTGATATAAGAGAATTACAAATAATGGAAAGTGAATGGATACATGAGTTAGATCAGATTTTAGATTTTGTTGATATTAATGTTAGGATAACAACCAAACCAATGGTAGAAATTGATGGTAGAGACGTGTATAAATCTTGTTTGGTTAGTTAGTTGAATTATAATATAATATTATCTAAAGATAGGTTGATCAAAGTAAAAAAAAAATGTGTTCTACTTTATGCAAGAGGAGATGGCCACAATAAAAGGCGTTATAAAATTTATTTTAGAATAGATCAAATTATGGGTTGTTGTTTGGGAGAAATTTTATACTTATAAATGTACATTCTAAAATATCTCAAAGGAAAAAATATGGTGGTTTTTTTGGAACATGGTACATGGAATGGTTCAAAGAATAAGAAAGAGGAGAGGAAATAAAGTATTTGATTACCATATTGGCATTTATCTATTTGATAGGTTAGATGGTATTGAGCTTCAACTTTATTGGTACAATAAAATAAAGGGTAACTACATGTACAAGTATGATTCCACAAACCACTTGTTCATACAACTTAAATTTTTTATAACAATTGCAAACTTTTCATACAAATCTAAGAATGATGCATACAAGTTAAAAGAAAATTATTATGTATTTTTGAAGATTTTGTGAGAAATCTAAGGTGAGATTTTCTAAATTTTGATATATTATTTCCTATATATATTTATGTTAGTTCATTAGTGAAAACATGGTGCTAATGTTTTATTTTTTCTCTTAATGTGAGGCTCAATTGAACTAATTGATCTAGATAATGATTTTTGTTCTCTCGGTTGAGCATCCTATCTCATTTGTAGGTAATCAATTTGTACACTTCTTAGCCATATTCATTTATGAGCTTGTATTTCATTACGAATTGGAGTTGAATGGTTTGTTTTAGTAATTTTACAATGTTCCTATCCCTCAAGGGGGTCTAATCATTTTGTAGTTGTTTGTGCTCATTTTTATGTGTAAAAGAATGTTTTGATTTGTCCAAGTGGAAAAGCAAAGCGATAAGGCCTATTTTAGATCTATGTTTTCAAGGATTATTTAAAGATGTGGATCTACCCTTGTGATGTCCTAAATTATTTTCGGTTACAATGGGAACTCTATTTTTAGATGTAATAATTTGAAAAGAACATGAAAAACTAATTCTATTTTTTATTACTATTTCATGGCATTTGTAGAAGGAATTTTCAAAAAATTATATTGACCTGCTTACTTTGTGTATATTTTTGTCTTTTGATGAAGATTCCATATAAAAATGGCAGGCTAACAACATTGATGTCAAATAATTTGACTGTTCCTTATGGATTTTAAAATCTTTTTGCTACTGAGAAATAGTTCATCAATATGGAATTTTGACGAATAACTTACATGGTCATTACTTGAAAATAGAATTGCCATCAGATAATTAGTATAATTTTTTAATAGTTCTTTTCAAATACAAATTGCTATTTTATATGTTATCTTAAATGGGGGCATGACTAGCTATGAGCATTTATCTCAACTAAGTTAAAATCATTTCTTATGGATATTATCAAAATACTTTTTGCTAATGTTAAAAATTAAAAAAATAGGGTGCTCTAATGAATATCTCACATGGTCATTACTAGCAACTTAGATCATTGGTATTGTCCAAGGTTGTGCTTAACAAAGACCTACTTGATAAAATAAAATAAAATAAGATGAATACTCAACATTCTTGTGAGTGATTCTCTCAAATAGGGGTCATGACTACTTGAGAACATTGATCTCAAATTCTCAAGTGATTTTGAAATTTTTTCTTTCAAAATACTCATTGCTACTATATACAAATTTATAATCAAGGTTTTTATGATGAAGAGCTTGTCTAGTTGTGAGTAGATAAGAGTATTCTTGTCAAATAATTAAAAATCTCTTAAAATCTTTTAAAAATATCTATCTTTGTTGTTTGAATTTTGGTAAATAGTGGGATATGATGATAATATCATATACTTACGAATAGCTAAGAGTGTTATTTTAAGTAATCATTATGCTTATTAGAGCTCTTTCAAGATAGTTGATTTTGTAAAAAATCCATTTTGATGAAGATCTTATTTATGCATGGGTTATGAGTAGGCAAGAGCACCAATTTCAAAAATATTTTATAGCCTTTAAAATATTTATTGCTAATTACGCCAATAGGCCTTAACTATTGCGGCAGTTTTTCCGTGTACATAGAAACAAAATAAAGAAATGTTTTGTTGAAGTGATCATCGGAAGATGTCTAAATTATTATTTTTAAATGGAAAGAATATTAAGAAACATAGTCACAAAGAATTTTTAAAAGCATATTAATGCGTGTACATCAAAACTCTGCCAAAACACGTACAAGTCGGTTACACCGCGTTTGAATGAAAGTCGGTTAAATGTGACATATTTAATTCGGCTATTAACTGTATTGGACATTTGGGGTACAACGTGGTTGTTTACTACAGACACAGATAATACTGCTAAAGAGGAGTGAAGATGAGGTTGCAGTCTCAAAACATAAGAGGTCAGAGGATCATAAACCACAAAAATAAAAAAAAATTCGTCTACGGGTTTTCAATTACAACAGATGGCATGAGAAACACAGAAAGGTTCATCACATGCAGAATCAAGCAGAAAGACCACAAGATCAGTTGATGACTGTCATGACTATCTACTCGTTACCAAGAGGACTAGAAAAACCTCTTCTAGAAGGGTTGAAATAGGCGACTCAAACGAGCTATCTAGAATTCTCGAAAAGGAGAAAGGTACCAAGTCCAAAGTGTCTACCATTGACAAGTTGGTTGATATTGCTAAAGCTAAAATTCAGAAACAAAATAAAAGGAGGCCGAAGAAATGATTGGTAAGGTAAATTTTATCGCTTCCATTCTAGGGTCCTCTGCCCCAGTTTCTATTCAAATAATGAATGAATATGAAGTTAATTCTTGTCAAAGGATATTGAAAAATGTTTCTTCCACAACACATAAGACTATAGTTGTGTGTAACTGAGGGTTTACTTTTGGGATTAGATTAAATGGTTAGCAAATCAATGAAGATAATAAACCCAAAGCAATTACAAAATACAATGGAAGTAAACAAAAGAACAATTATACCAGAAAACAGCCGAGACCTCCATGATTCACTTTTGTAACACCTTCTAGCTTGCTGGTTGATGTGTTGCCCTTAGATTTGACGTGCGAGCAATCTGTAAATAAAGTCTAAGTCCTACACCAAGCTTTGAAGGATTTGATCAAAGTCTAAATGCCTAATGCCTATGACAATATGAGTGAAATGCCTATGCCTAAATATGCCAAGACTAAATGAAGTAAGATGACAAATGCTGCGATGTCTAATGTGTAATATCTAATGTCTCTAATGTCTAAAATCCAATGCCCTTTAATGTCTAAAATCTAATGCCTAATACAAAAATGAGAGGAAAATGGCATTTTATAGAAAATGCCATTTTGAACTGATGGATGAGATTGAATGTCAATAAGATGTCTTAATCAATGGCCAAAATTGAAAGTTGTAGTATGGACTAGGTTTAGGTGAAAATTAGGGCAATGATAAGAAATGAATGGCTAAGATTGAATTATAAGATAATTCAATCAAGGGCTGAAATTAAATGAGATGTCAAGAGATAAGATTTGATGTGGAAGATAAGATTGGCACAGACAAAGAGGTGATAGGAGAAATTAAATAATAAAAATTATTTAATTTAGGTGGTCAATGAATAATTAAATAATAAAAGATATTATTTTATTATAGAAGAATGTGAGAAAATGAATTATTTTGAATTAAATAATGATTTAATTCAAAATTCAAGAGAGTGGACCAAATTAAATAAATAAAAATTTATTTAATTTATGAGAGAAAAGGCTAATGAATAATTAAATAATTATTTAATTATAGTGGAAGGTGGATAAAAATTAAATAAATAAGAATTTATTTAATTTTTAGAAAGAAGAGGACTTAATTAGTGACGTAATTAAATAAATAAAATTTATTTAATTAATCAAGCAAGAAATAAAGATAGGAATGAATTAATTAAATAATTAAAATTATTTAATTAATAGAAGACATATGACTTTAGAAAATAATTAAATAATTAAAAATTATTTAATTATCAAAGCCAAAAGGGGGGATGATGGAGAATTTAGAAGTCGCAAGCCTAGGGCAATTTTTAGTGTCTACATTTTGCCCCTCTTTGTCATAATGTAGCATGTCGCGTTGTGACAAAGAAAATAAGTCAAAAATATGCCCCAATGCAAAATAAGATGAGGAAGAATGACAAGGAGGGTAGCGGTATGCCCCCTCGAGAGGACAGACGAGTTCCAAGATCACGGGTGTGCTCTCGAAATTGATGAGAAGACTAGAATATGAAGAGACAAAGAAATGTTAGTGCAAAAGATGTGGATAATGATATGGATGCAATGCCTATATGAGATGAGCGAGAGAAGATGACAAGACTAAAGAAGATGCATGTTAGTTCCTAGACCAAATCCTTCAAAACCTTACCGTAGGACTTTAATATTTATTGCTCTTAATCATCATTGGGTATATTGTTGTGATGGCCAACAAACACCATGATATGACATAGATCCAGGTGTGCAAGGTCATACCATCACATAAGACAAGCAGTTACAGACAAGGATGGTCATGACTCATACTAAGAGCGTGATTGCCCCAGTCTTTTGTCATAATCAACCAAAAGCAGAAAAAAAAGACAAGAAGGACAATTCATGAAACGTCGTTGCTTCTCTAAATCCTATTTCGAAGACATCCTTGAGAAACTAGCAACATGATTGTCAAAATACAACAACAAAGCCATTATCATGATACATTGTTGTTTTTTCTAAATCCCTAAATCAGGACCTCACTGAGAAACTAGTAATCATGATAAAAAATCTAAATACAAGATAAGACAATCATGATACGTTACTACTTTTTTAAATCCTGTTGTCAAGATCTCGCTGAAAAGCTAGTAACATGATAAAAAGCCAAAAGAAAATTGCTAAGTGTTTGCCAAGTGTGTCTGGATACCCATTGTTCTGATATCAAGATGTCAGGTTTGATGACGATGAGATGTCGGGGTGCCAAAGTTTTGACGATGCCAAGATGATGAAATGTTGAAGATTGCCAAATTCAGGAAGGACACATCCTGAATAATGTTGATGTCGAGAGAATTGATCCTTAAAAGTCAAAAGGATCCCTCAAAATTCCAGGTGATAAATGATGATGCCTAGGAAGGACACATCCTAAGGCATAAATGACAAGGATTTATCTTTCAGAAGGACACATCTGAAAGAACTTTGATGTCAAGAAAAGTGATCCTTAAATGTCAAGAGGATCCCTTAAAAATGTCGGATGACAATGACGATGCCTAGGAAGGACACATCCTGAGGAAAAAATGACAAGGGTTATCTTTCAGAAGGACACATCTGAAAGTGAACCAAGAGTTGACAGTTTGACTGGTTATAAGGTTTTGACTTGTTTTGACTGAGTTTGACTTGTGTTGACCATATGTCAATTTGTTTGTCATGATGATGTGATTGTCTTGTTTGAATACATGATTGCCATACTTCGTTTTAGGAGCTTTGTCTGCTTGGGAATGATTCACTTTGACTTGAAGTTATTTTGACATGTGTGCCAGTGTAATGCCATGAACCCTAATGGACTGACCTAGTGCGGTCTAGGGGGCTCATCGACAGATGGCCTTGCCTACGTCATGCACTCAGAGACCTCGTAGTTCGACATGACCAATGACTTTGTCTCGATGACCAAAGATTGCGCCATGATTTTATTTTGTAAAACCTAAAAGGACTGACCTAATGTCTCGGGGACTCAAGTATGGGTCTTGCCTATGTAGCAAATGCGCAGAGACAACGTAGTTCGGATGAATGACAAAGATTGATTGATATGACCAACATGATGAAATGTGACTCTGTTTTTGGGATGTTGCGGACATTTTGACTTTGTTGGAGTTTCTTCAGGACGTTTTTTGATGTTTAGGTATTTTTTCAGACAGTTTGTGATGTTTTTGGTCTTTTTTTAGGACTTTTTATGATGTTGTCTTTTTTCAGGACTTTTTGCGATGTTTTTTGGTCTTTTTCAGGACTTTTTATGATGTCTGTTTTTAGGATTTTTTGCGATGTTTTTTGGTCTTTCTTTAGGACTTTTTACAATATTTTTTGGTCTTTTTTAAGGACTTTTTATGATGTTTTTGTCTTTTTCAGGACTTTTTATGATGTTTTTGTCTTTTTTAAGGACTTTTTATGATGTTTTTGTCTTTTTTAGGACTTTTTATGATGTTTTTGGTCTTTTTTAGGACTTTTTGGGCAATTGTTGAGACCATGCGTGACATCCACTGCAGTTACATGATAACAATTTTTCCCCCAGTCAGGTCCAAGACTTAGCCAATTTTGAAGGACTGAAAAGGGACGTGCCAGGGGTGTCGGATGGACAGTATAGAGGGCTTGATGTCAACCGTTATCAACCATGCAAGGAAGGGTATAATGTCATGGCAGTTTGCATGAAAATGGTGAGAGATGCCTTTCATCCTAGGCCAAGGCAGACAAAGTGACAGTAGATGGCCGAGCAATGATTGATTATGCACGGCGCCTGTTTGCCAGGTTTTCACCATGGTACTTATCCAAAGCACCTGTTTGCCAGGTTTTCACTGTTGGACGAATCATTTTTCTCTTTACTCTTTTTGTCATTTTTTTATTTTTTTTGGTGTCACCAAGACACCTATTTACCAGGTTTTCATCAGGATGACGATTTTTTAATTTTTCAAAAAAAAAATTTGTATTTCTGATTTTGTGGATAGCCTGGATGCTTTAGATGACCACTGACTGTTCTAAATCCATTGATAGTGCTGATGTAGAGACTGGTGCCATGATATGCCAATAATGTCATGTCTGAAGTAGTTGTCTTGTCAGGATTGTAGCGCTTGTATACAACTTATCGATGTCATTGTGGTCCTTTCTGATACTAGAGTTGGCCTTATCAAAATACGCACATCGCAATAGAGTGCCATGAGAGTCCTTGCGGTAAAGAGTTGATGCCAAGATGTGACAGATTTGTGATGTGGGATTTTTGGACTTTAGGCAAGATGTAGGATTATGACTAATGATAGTAGATGTGGAAAGGTTGTTTGGACATTTGGATGAATCACTTTTTATTTTCCAAACTTGGGATGTTGGATGATGGATTTTGGAGGGATGGTGTTTGGAACCAACACCTTTAGATGGCTTGCTTGATGACCATTTTGAAGGAGGTGGACATTTTTTGTATGTGGGAGTCCTCTTGTCTTGTGGCTCCACATTGTGATTGACTTTTGTATTTGACTTGGTGTCTTTGTTTGATCCATATTTCTTTGGGATCCATTTTAATTTCATTTGTCCACTTGTCCTTTTGTTTGATTCAATGGCCTTTGACATTTGATTTTGATCTTTTGACTTGTAAGAGTTTTGTTTTTGTTGGTTCCAAAGGGAAGGTTTATTTATGATGGAATGACAATTCATGGTGTGGTTGGAGGGGGTGTTGGCAGCAATCTTATGACAAGGATTTCTCATGGACTCCATTTTGACGTTTGTATCTAACAAAGTTGCCCTCAGCATCGAGGAGGTACCACTGACATCGTTTGATTTACTAACTGAGGAATAGCCAAGACCTTGATGTCTGTAATTTTCTTGAAGTTATATTGGTTCCAGAATGCCTTGCTCGTGTATGCCTAGTCCTTTGCCTTGATATTGCATGCTTTGACAGATTCTATTTGCGATGGGGTACTTGTTGTTTTGAAAGAAATATTCTAACCCATCATTAGGTATGTGGATACTGTCACTTGTAATATTTTTGTCTGCAAGAAAGCCTACTCTGACAAAGATAGATGACCCTAGTTGATAAAGTGTCTTAGGTTCATTGTCATGTTGGACATATTCCTAATTGATATCTTTGGTCTGATCATGTGACCTGTCAGGTTCAGATGATTCTGTTGGTGATTCCAAGGCAATGTCGAAGCCATCATTATGTTTAGTGTCATAGAATCCAATGATTTTAGCTATAACTTGATCATATGCAAGCATGTCCCTAGTGGAAGATTCTTTTTCTGAAGGAATATCGTCTATGTGTCCCATGAAGGCAAGTGTCTCATCGTGGGAAGTGTCAATAGTCGAGGCCTTTATAAGGCTAGCAAGTGTTTGATCATGAATGGCGTAAAGGTCAAGGAGTGCATCGTCTTGGACTTCTTGGTCAATGGTAGGGTCTTGGTCGAAGATGGGGTTGTCATGGATTTGGACTTCTTGGTCAATGATGGGGTCTTGGTCAAAGATGGGGTTGTCGTGGATTTGGACTTCTTGGTCAATGGTAGGTGTACTTTGGATGTCATGATTGTCTTGAAGGACTCCTTGAATGGAGTTTAAGATAGGGTCATGGGATGGACTACCTTGTTCTTGACATGAGGGTGACATTATAAGGTCATGTTTTGGGCTTTCGTTTTGACATGTATTCTCAAGTTCAGACAATGGGATTTGACTTTGGACAATGATAGCATTTTCATGACTAAATGTGGCTTGTGAGGGGGTGACTTGAAAATAATTAATGGATGAAGGACTAGGATAGGACATGGAGACTTGGACTGGACTAGTATGTGAAGGACTAGGATGTGACATGGGGACTTGGACTGGATTGGTGTAAGGTCGACTAAAATAGGATGTGGAGACTTGGGCCGGATCGATATGGTATGATGTGGGGACGTGACATGAGTTGGTAGATAATTGATAAGGCATGTAGACTTGGATGGGATGGATAGGTGAAGGACTAGCATATGACGTGGAGACTTGGTATGGACTAGTGGATAGTTGGTTTCCCTTGTCAAAGTTAGGATAAGGGTGATAACTGGACATGTGTTGTGAATTAATGGCAGGATTTGTGTTAAGTGACTATTGATGGTGAGGGTAGACAGATGGACGTGGCAAAGTATTTATGTCAAAGCCTCATGGTAACTTAGCCCCTTGGTCCAAAAGCATGGCTAGATACCTTTGACAGACGCGTAAGACTGAGTCTTCTACAAAGGAGACTATATCAGGATTTTGTGCTGCAACTTCTAAGTCTTCTGCATATACTCGTCCATTTTGGTCTCTTTGTATGAATGGTTCAGAAGGGTTTCATGATGAAGATGGCATGTTCATGGAAGATTGAATGTTCATGTTGTGAAATGGGTTGGAAAAATTCCAATGTTGGTTTGTGTCATAAGTGTTATTATCGATGTTGGGATTGAAATCTTGTCCAAATTTTTCCATTTGTCCTCTCTGTCTTTGAAGCCTAGTCTCAACAATAAAAAGGGATTGCTCAGATGATAACGAGAATGACAACTAAATGTGAGGATGATGACAACCTATGTTTTTTGGATTTTCGATAAGGATGAAAATGCAAGACTATGTTTCCTAAAATGTCGACTAGGATGACCATGTGATGATAACGTTTGTCTAAGGAAATGATTGATGTAAGATGACAAGGTGATCAAAGCCAAAATGTCGACTGAGGACTAAGATGATGATGTTTGACTAAGAACTCAATGTTATAAATGCAAGGTCTAGGTTCAAAATGATGACTAAGATGAACAATGCAAAGTCTAAGTTCAAAATGAGGACTGAGATTGTTTTTTGATGTTTTGTTGAAAAGTCTGAGTTGTCTAAGGTCGATTGTTTGTGTCCAGATTTTTGAATGTTGTGTATATTGTTTGAAAATATAGAAAACACTTGACAAGCACAATGTTTTGAATGTAAGAAAGCGCACATAAGACAAGTACAATCCTAGGTTAGGCCAGGACAATATTCGCTAGATTCCACGTGGGTTTCCCCAACCGCATATTTGTAGCATGTGAATTCAGAAGCTTGGCTGCACGGGCTCCCCCTTACACTGCACTCTCTTCTCAGGCCAACCAAGCTTCCAACCCCCATGAAACTCCCATGTCAGATTGATCACCTCTACTACAGACTGCGAAAGTGTGGATGCCTTCACACCGACTGATGCGCTAGCAAATAGAAGGTTTTTGGCTTACTACACAAAGGTGTTTAATTCGGGACCCCCGTTCGAGTGGTCATACATGGGGCAAGAGATTAATCACCAATTAGGTGGCACTCCAGCCTGAAGAGGTTAAGCTCAACAGGGTTTAAGGGAGTACTACTCTGTCCGTATGACACATCCGCACTCATAATCTTAGGTTTTCCCTTAAGATTCACATTTATATACCGGTCGGGGGTAGCTTGGCTTTAGCTCTTGCATTTGAGTCGGGGTGATGAAATCCCTAGGCAGACCCAATTTTTAGAGTTAATCGTTTCTCTTGCACCCAAGATCGCTAAAGCGTAAGGGGAGAGGATACTCCGATATACTAAGTCGTGGGGTTAAAAAAACATAAAAACGGGTCTGGTTTTCTAATCACCGAGTTTTCACAAGGTGAGAGCATACTCACCTACCATTTTACAAACACAATCAGACACTTGCAAAAAAAATTCATTTTAGAGCACCAAAGGAAATGTTCCTAAATTAAACAAATGCAAACAAGTGGTTTGAGAGATAAATCTTTGACAAACGTAGCTGCAAAATCACATGTCAATAGTTTGAATATATGTCTTTGACTATCGATTTGCAAAAATAGTTAGATGCGTCATTTTTTTCCACTTGATCCAATGTGTCCTTTGAAGTGTTTATTTTCTGCACATGCACAAAACCAACAACAAACCCTAACAAGATAATTGATCACTACTATTAGAGGGTTAACTAGTCAAGACAAATCTGATTTTGGGAAAAAAATTTGACAGTGAAATTAAAAATACAGAGAATAAAGCCTGTCTGAAATCTCAAGAGGTTTCCAAAAATGTAAAGAAATCAGAAAAAATTGTTGTTTTGCACCTAAAATTATTTTTTTATGAAAAATCATAAAAAAATAATAAAAAATACAAAACAGCTCCAAAAATTCTGATTTTTGGACTGGAGTCGTATGATGTCATCCCAAATCTGCAAAAAAACAATTGTGATTAGATCTAAAACCATTTGTGAGTGATTCTCTCAAATAGGGGTCATGGCTACTTGAGAACATTGATCTCAAATTCTCAAGTGATTTTGAAATTTTTTCTTTCAAAATACTCATTGCTACTATATACAAATTTATAATCAAGGTTTTTATGATGAAGAGCTTGTCTAGTTGTGAGTAGATAAGAGTATTCTTGTCAAATAATTAAAAATCTCTTAAAATCTTTTAAAAATATCTATCTTTGTTGTTTGAATTTTGGTAAATAGTGGGATATGATGAAAATATCATATACTTACGAATAGCTAAGAGTGTTATTTTAAGTAATCATTATGCTTATTAGAGCTCTTTCAAGATAGTTGATTTTGTAAAAAATCCATTTTGATGAAGATCTTATTTATGCATGGGTCATGAGTAGGCAAGAGCACCAATTTCAAAAATATTTTATAGCCTTTAAAATATTTATTGCTAATTATGCCAATAGGCCTTAACTGTTGCGGCAGTTTTTCCATGTACATAGAAACAAAATAAAGAAATGTTTTGTTGAAGTGATCATTGGAGGATGTCTAAATTATTATTTTTAAATGGAAAGAATATTAAGAAACATAGTCACAAAGAATTTTTAAAAGCATATTAATGTGTGTACATCAAAACTCTGCCAAAACACGTACAAGTCGGTTACACCGCGTTTGAATGAAAGTCAGTTAAATGTGACATATTTAATTCGGCTATTAACTGTATTGGAAATTTGGGGTACAACGTGGTTGTTTACTACAGACATAGATAATACTGCTAAAGAGGAGTGAAGATGAGGTTGCAGTCTCAAAACATAAGAGGTCAGAGGATCATAAACCACAAAAAGATTTTTGTTTTCATCTATGGGTTTTCAATTACAACAGATGGCATGAGAAACACATAAAGGTTCATCACATGCAGAATCAAGCAAAAAGACCACAAGATCAGTTGATGACTGTCATGACAATCTACTCATTACCAAGAGGACTGGAAAAACCTCTTCTAGAAGGGTTGAAATAGGTGACTCAAACGAGCTATCTAGAATTCCCGAAAAGGAGAAAGGTACCAAGTCCGAAGTGTCTACAATTGACAAGTTGGTTGATATTGCTAAAGCTAAAATTCAGAAACAAAATAAAAGGAGGCCGAAGAAATGATTGGTAAGGTAAATTTTATCGCTTCCATTCTAGGGTCCTCTACCCCAGTTTCTATTCAAATAATGAATGAATACGAAGTTAATTCTTGTCAATGGATATTGAAAAATGTCTCTGATTCTTCCACAACACATAAGACTATAGTTGTGTGTAACTGAGGGTTTACTTTTGGGATTAGATTAAATGGTTAGCAAATCAATGAAGACAATAAACCCAAAGCAATTACAAAATACAATGGAAGTAAACAAAAGAAAGATTATACCAGAAAACCGCCGAGACCTCCATGATTCACTTTTGTAACACCTTCTAGCTTGTTGGTTGATGTGTTGCCCTCAGATTTGACGTGCGAGCAATCTATAAATAAAGTCTAAGTCCTACACCAAGCTTTGAAGGATATGAAGGATGCTGCGATTTCTAATGTGCAATATCTAATGTCTCTAATGTCTAAAATCTAATGCCCTTTAATGTCTAAAATCTAATGCCTAATACAAAAATGAGAGGAAAATGGCATTTTATAGAAAATGCCGTTTTGAACGGACAGATGAGATTGAATGTCAATAGGATGTCTTAATCAATGGCCAAATTGAAAGTTGTAGTATGGACTAGGTTTAGGCGAAAATTAGGGCAATGATAAGAAATGAATGGCTAAGATTGAATTATAAGATAATTTAATCAAGGGCTGAAATTAAATGAGATGTCAAGAGATAAGATTTGATGTGGAAGATAAGATTGGCATAGACAAAGAGGTGATAGGAGAAATTAAATAATAAAAATTATTTAATTTAGGTGGTCAATGAATAATTAAATAATAAAAGATATTATTTTATTATAGAAGAATGTGAGAAAAAGAATTATTTTGAATTAAATAATGATTTAATTCAAAATTCAAGAGAGTAGACCAAATTAAATAAATAAAATTTATTTAATTTATGAGAGAAAAGGCTAATGAATAATTAAATAATTATTTAATTATAGTGGAAGGTGGATAAAAATTAAATAAATAAGAATTTATTTAATTTTTAGAAAGAAGAGGACTTAATTGGTGACGTAATTAAATAAATAAAATTTATTTAATTAATCATGCAAGATATAAAGATAGGAATGAATTAATTAAATAATTAAAATTATTTAATTAATAGAAGACATATGACTTTAGAAAATAATTAAATAATTAAAAATTATTTAATTATCAAATCCAAAAGGGGGGATGATGGAGAATTTAGAAGTCGCAAGCCTAGGACAATTTTTAGTGTCTACCGCTACCCTCCTTGTCATTCTTCCTCATCTTGTTTTGCATTGGGGCATATTTTTGACTTATTTTCTTTGTCACAACGCGACATGCTACATTATGACAAAGAGGTCAGAGGATTAGAGGATCATAAACCACAAAAATATTTTTGTTTTCGTCTACGGGTTTTCAATTACAACAGATGGCATGAGAAACACAAAAAGGTTCATCACATGTAGAATCAAGCAGAAAGACCACAAGATCAGTTGATGACTGTCATGACAATCTACTCGTTACCAAGAGGACTGGAAAAACCTCTTCTAGAAGGGTTGAAATAGGCGACTCAAATGAGCTATCTAGAATTCCTGAAAAGGAGAAAGGTACCAAGTTCGAAGTGTCTACCATTGACAAGTTGGTTGATATTGCTAAAGCTAAAATTTAGAAACAAAAGAAAAGGAGGCTGAAGAAATGATTGGTAAGGTAAATTTTATCGCTTCCGTTCTAGGGTCCTCTTCCCCAGTTTCTATTCAAATAATGAATGAATACGAAGTTAATTCTTGTCAATGGATATTGAAAAATGTCTCTGATTCTTCCACAACACATAAGACTATAGTTGTGCACATCAAAGAGAGTGTAGATGGTTATACAAGAAAATTGGAGAAGAAATTTGAAGTTGTTGGGATTCAAACTCTCAGAAAAAATGATGGCAAGTTAATTTCTGTTGTGGAATTTAATCAAGATAAGACTACAGTTGCGCACATCAAAGAGAGTGTAGATGGTTATACAAGAAAATTGGAGAAGAAATTTGAAGTTGTTGGGATTCAAACTCTCAGAAAAAGCGATGGCAAGTTAATTTCCCTTGTGGAATTTAATCAAGAGTTGGATTCATTAACGGACAAGTTCTAGTTAAGGATGCAGAATTTCGAGCATCGATGCCGGAAGAGATTAAAGTGCGTGTTGAGAGAAGGATCATCATTAATGCACTTCAAATTGAGGAAGACTATGTTTCATGTAAGAAGGTCATTGAAGAGAAGGTGCCACCAAACTAAAGCATGCAGATGGGTTCTGGAGATTGTTTTTTTTTCCTTTTTTGGCTGCTTTCCCCACCACTATTGGTTTACGCTCCTCCAAACTCTTCCTCATTGGTATTGACCAGGGAAAACTTTAAGAAACCCCCCCAGTGGTGTAAAATCCTGGTGAATCTTGTATACTTATCGATAAAATTATTAATTTTAGTGGCAAATTTTTTCGTTTTTCATGAAAAAAATAATGTCCATTGCGAATCTTTTCTAATCACTAGAAGTCTATGGAAAATCTTGGCGAAATGCAATTTTTTTAAAACCACTAAATTTTATTTCCATTGGCGATTAAAATCTATTTTCAAACCAATAAAATATTCTGATTGGCGAATCAAACCTATTTTAAAACCAGAAAAAATAATTTTGTTGGCGATTAAAACTTTTTTTCAAACTAAAAAATAAAATTCATTGGTGAATTAAACCTATTTTCAAATGATTAAGAAAAAAGCATTGGAGAATTAAACATAATATCAAACTAATAAAAAAATGCAGTGGTGAAGTGTCAGTGCAAATCAATATAACAATGACCATTCGATGAATTGATGATGGACGGTTGTAGTTGCATTCCAGAAGTAAATCTCTGAAGCAGTAGACTTGCAAATTGAAAAATCTACAATAACACTAGAACTGTTAGATTTATTTTTTTGGTCGGTAATAGTATTTTGTATTGCATGAAAATAAAGATTACATCATTTGCCTCATTGTTTACTTTTCATCAACCATCCAAAAATCACCTACAGCTATAATAGTTTTTTCAAAAAAGCATCTTAACATGCTTCATAACAGAAAAAGTAACCCTGCCTAACTAAAACCAGTTCTACAACTATTTGTAACTACCTTACATATTTCAACAATATTTTCAATCATTCTTTTACCCTTCCTAATATTCACACTATACAACCGTAATAGGGTTCAACCCCCAACAAGCCAAAAATTTAGTACTAGTCTTGCGTTAATTCTACAAAAACCCTTAAAAAACTACAAATTCAACTAGTGCTACCTGTTTCATAAACAAATTTCCTTGTTGCTTTTCTCTTCATCTTCTGCTTCCTCGCATTTTTTCCTTTTTCTTTCATCTTCCGCTTCCTCGCATTCTGTCATTTTTCTTTCATACACTTTGCCTCTACTTTTGTCTATGCTTCCATGAGCTTTGCCTCCACTTTCTCATGTGCTTTCAACTATGCTATAATTGCTTCCACCTTCATCAGCTCTATAAAGAGCTTCAATGCTTGCCAGCCTAACCTTGCTTTCTTCCCTGCATTGATTTTTAATCTCATCCTCCAGCCAACACATGAAAGGGGTGCATCCTTTTACCCCTTCCAGTTCCACATTTTCAAAGCCTTCCCGGTAGTTGAAACCTTCACCTGGAACTGCCCATTCAAGTATTGATTCTAATCCTTCCAAGAAATCTCTATGCACAATCATCTCCATCACTTCTGTTAGCTCTCAAAAATGCAGGCAAGATGCCTCAAGAGGCTTCCAATCTCTTGATACGCTTTAGGGTAACAGACAAGGTCAAACAAATTCAACCTTCTACTCTTTAGGTGTTGCTAAACCTGGGCGGGTGTACCTCTTTGAATTAAGCAGACTTATGATTATACTTCTTACAGCAATTTGCTCACAATGGCAATTGGAGGTGAACAAATGAAATCAAACTAGAAAGCAATAACAATACTCTGATCTAAATCCTAAAATGAATGATTAACTAACAGATGTAAAGAAACTGAATGAATCCAAATGATGAAGTGCAGAGACTAGTGCCTTGTTGGGTATGTAGAGTCAAATGAGATCAGGATGAGCAACACTTCTCTGAGAAAACTCAAGTTATCTAGCATATATTATGTTTACAACTTATATAAACATGCGAGAATGTGATTACTAAGCTCTACTTGAACAATCCAAATGAATCTTTCTTATTATTGTGATTAACTAAAAGGATTTAGTCTTTACTTGAAAGAACCAATCAATCAACCAGACAAGTACAGCAAATGTGCACTGATAAATTGAATACAAACTTGTTATACCAATTTGAACAATCAGAAAGAATCCATCTTGGAGACAACTTAGCAATACTTTCATTAAATTCAACAAATAATTGGCACCAGAGAAATGCAGCAACATCAATTGATTTTCATAAATACCTCCATTCTGAAATCATGCAACAATAGTCTCTGATCTGATAATTTTATTCAACTATATCTACTTGCTGTGTATCAAAATCTAATAACTAGTGGTGATTTTACAATTACAAAATGCCTATTTATACACCAACATCAAGAAAATAAATCACATTGAAATTCCATGTCGGCCCTCCACAGAAATCAGGCTCAAAATCATGTCGGCCAGTAACGGTATTTTAGCAATTTACATGTCGGCCTCAATGTTTGAAATTTATTAATCATCAGTGAATAGTCAGCGAGACAACAAAGCAGCTATTCCAAAGGCAATTCAATCGTTTTCATCCCCAATGTATTTCGCCTTCGCTGTGACTTATCCGAGTCGGGGAAATGTCATATAGCCAACACAATGTTTCATCGAGAGCGCATATGTTATGTTATTTCCAATTGGTGAGACACAAGGATTTCTCTCAGTGATGTGCTCCTTCTATTTTATTCACTGTCGCCATAGCTTCATGGTATCAGAGAGACCTCACATAGACCACATAGTGTTTCACCAAAAGCCCCATATTCATCTTGCGTCGCCAAGACAAGACAATTCTCATGCTGATAAAGACCCCTTTTATTTTCCATCGGCGAGACCGAAGGTCACTCGCCGAGACCACATGCCGAAAACCCTAACTCATACCGATATGTATCCATTCATCTTGTGTATCAGCGAGATATATTAATATTGGGGAGACCTCTTGGAGATTAAATTATGTTATACCAAAGCATCCCGAATCCACACCCGATCGCCGAGACACAACCAACCTCTCACCGAAAGCCAATTGAAGAAAAACCTTTTATGCTCCGTCGGCGAGACAAATATACTTCGCTATGACCCTTCACCGAAGGCCATATGTTTGGCCGAAGCGAAACCCCACATGTGATGTCAGTGAGACCGAAGGTCACTCGCCAAGACCTTACCTCGATAACTTTATCTCTCACCAAGTTGTTCCCTTAGTTGCCGGTCGGTGTGACAAAATGAAATCGCTATGACATTGCACCGAAAGCAACATGTTAGGCCAAAGTGAATTCTTTGTGCACAAGTCAGTAAGACAAGAAAGACTCGCCAAGACATGATGCCGATAACTCTTAGATTTTTCCGATAGACCTTTCCTCTGTCGCCAGAACCATGTGAATGTCATGCCGATAGCCACCCACAAGTAAATGTCGGTCGCCATAACAATGGACAAGTCTTGCCAAAACACCTGCATCAAACATATGTCAACACAAAGGCAACATGGGTCGGGGAAACCTTGGTAGACCTATGCTGATATGGACAACAACGTGGAAAATGCATGACATGATAAATTTATGGGATAAATATGAGCCAAAATACAAGCAAAATGTCATGAAATGAGGAAAATATGCCTAAGGAAGGACTCATATGGAGACTCAGGGGGATGAAGGATATGTAAAAATCATTAGATTTTTATAGTTCTAATAGTGGCTCCATCTGGGGATGAATGATAATAAGATCATTGCAAGGATCCAGAATCTTTGGGTGAGCAGACCAGACACAGAGTGATGAACTAGTGAGCAACGATGGAGTGAATGGCAATGGAAATGAATGCAAAATGGAGACAAATGCAAAATGGAACTGAAATGGAGATGGACCAAATCCTAAACTACTATGCATGGAAAATAATTTTAAAGAGGATAAGCAAGAGTTGTCCATGCACTGGAAACCCTTAATCCTCTGTGTTGCTCAAGAGAAGAAATGCTTCAAGAATATCCCATGAACAGGAAATTCCTGATCTTCACTAGCCATATTCTGTAGATAATATGAGTCTTCACCCTTCTTTCCAACAACAAAAAAAGGTCCCAGCCACAAGGCTTCAAATTTACCGTGCTTTCCTTTCTCCTGACATCTTGCATTCCACATCATTTTCTTCAAATTTTCTATCCTTTTCCTTCTTGTCAAATAGATACTTCATTTGTGTCTATAACTTTATGTTTTGGTTTTGAGCAACTCTCCTTATTTCATCAAGTTCAGCCAGTTGCTCCATTCTTTCCTCCATAGGTTCAGGAACATCCAAATCTTCTTGAAGGACAAACCTGTAGACTGGTAACAAATTCTTCAAAGGAATCCTAGCCTGTGCTCCATACACCAACTCAAATGGGGATTTTCCAATTGCCTTTTTAACAGTAATCCTATCAGCCCACACAGCCAGTTTTAATTTTGAATCCCAAGCCTTCTTGTTCTGTCCCAACATCCTCCTTATAATTTTCAAAAGACTTTTATTGCTAGACTTTGCTTGACCATTAGCTTGTGGATGGTAAGGAGCCGCATAAGAAATAGTAATGCCATACTTATCACAAAATCCTTTGAATTCATCTGAACTGAAACACATTCCATTGTCTATGACTAACCTCAGTGGTGTACGAAATCTAGTGATAATGTTGTCCATCAGGAAATTAGTCACCACCTTACTTGTAGATTGCTTAGTTGGGATTGCTTCTACCCATTTGGTAAAATAATCAGTGGCAACTAATATCCACTTATGTCCACCACTTGATTTTTCCTGTATCTCTCCAATGAAATCAATTCCCCACTGATGAAAAGGGGCATCAGCCTGCAAGGGTCGAAGTGGCAAAGCTCCTTGATACTTCAGTTTTCCAGAGAACCTTTGGCAGGCTTCACATTTTCTCACATGTGTAAAAGAATCATTAAAAACCTTTGGCCAATAATAACCTGCTCTGAGAATTTTATGTGCAGTTGTTTTTGCTGAGTAATGTCCTCCACACACTCCTTCATTCATTTCACTTAGGGCACACTTGGCTTGAAACTCATCCAGACATAATAACAGTATACCATCTATGTTCTTCCAAAACAGATCTCCATCCATGAAAACATACTTTGATGCTTGCAACTTCAACGTTCTCTTCTGGCTGTCACTCAATCCCTCTGGACACTTCATGTACTTAAGGTAATGCATGATATCATTATACCAAGGGGTGTGCTCAATGCTTGCAATTGCAATCCCTTCTTCTACATTACAGACTTGACTTGCTTCAATATTTGATTTTGCCATCAGCCTAGCCAAGCCTTGGCCTCTTACTAGTTTAGTAATCTGTATTTCCATGTCAAACTCTTGAATCTTGTTGATCCATCTGCATCTTTTCCCTGTAACTTCATATTGTGTGAGAATGTCTTTGACAGCTGCATGAGGGACATAAGCAATTACCTTTGCTCCAACAAGATATGGTTTGAATGCTTTAGTAGTCTTCACTAATGCAAATGCCTATTTTTCCATTATGTCATACTTCAATTCAAACCCTTGTAATGATTTACTAAAGAAAGACACAGGTTGTTCATGACCATCCTCATTCTTTTGTAACATAACAGTAGTAATAGTGTGCATTGAAACAAATGAAAATATCTGAAAAGGCTTTGCAAAATCTGGAGATTTAAGAACATGAGCCTCCTTGATGGCCCTTTTGATAGATATGAAAGCTTCCAAAGCTTCTACAGTCCATATTTTATGTCCTTTCTTCAACATTTTTGATATGGGCTTAATGATCTCAGCAAAATTAGAGACAAATCTTCTAACAAAATTAATTTGTCCAAAGAATGATTGTATAGCCTTGACAGTTTTAGGAATAGGAATTTTATCAATAGTTTCAACCCTCTCAGGATCTATTCTAATTCCCTCTTTTGAAACAATATGTCCTAAGAGCTTACCCTTCGTAACTGCAAAATGACACTTCTTTGGATTTAAACTAATACCATATTCAAGAGCTTCGATAAATACATTTTCCAGATGTTGCACATGATCTTCAGCCTTCTTTGAATAAGCAGTCGGATCATCTTGGTACACCACCATGATAACATTGATCAAATCAGAAAATGCTACGTCCATAGCTCTTTGGAAAGTTGCTCCAGCATTGGTGAGACCAAATGGCATTCTTATGTATACATATGTTTCCCAAAGAGTTGTGAATGTTGTCTTATACTGCTCAGATTCTTTGACTTTGACCTGGTTGTATCCTGAAAACCCATCCATCATGGACAACAGTTCACACCATGTTACCTTATGCAGTATAGCCTCCATATTGGGTAGAGGATAATTATCCTTGAGAGATGTCATGTTCAGATTCCTGAAGTCCACACATAATCTGATGTCACCATTCTTCTTTCTCACAGGAACCAAATTTGAAACCCACGTTGAGTGCCTGATTGGTTTGATAATTCCTCCATCTTTGAGCTTTGTCAATTCTTCTTGCATCTTAGGCTCCAGTGTTGGATTTATAGGCCTTTGCTTCTGTCTGAAAGGCTTGGCATTTGGCTTCAATGGTATTTCATGCTGAAACAAATCCTCCCTGTATGCCTTCAGATCCTCATAAGACCAAGCAAACACGTGTTTATACTCTCTCAGCAATTCTATTAGCAATCTTCTAATTGTTGGGCTTATCTTCTTCCCTATGTACACCTTTCTTGGTGCCATCTCAGTCCCCAAGTTGACTTCTTCAATATCTTCCCTTCTGACTGGCGTTTGCTTCATGAGAGACCGATCATTTCCATCATACAGTCTCTCCAATGCCACTAAGCCTTTGGGCAGTTTATTTGTTTTGAGTTGTAATATCTCCTTGCCAAAGATTGTTTGCTTCCCATCCACTTCTTCAACAAAAGCATTGAAATCAATTTCCTAAACTTCATATTGATCTATACAGTGATTTTTTTTCAAAAGATCAGTATCATCATTGAAGACCTACCAACTATAAATATTATCAGGAACAATAGGCCTTGTCTTGAACTCAATCTGTGAAACGCCATCCAATGTGATATCATCTCTTTTCAGTGCCACATTTACTTAAAAATTAGCCATTATGTTCTTTGATTTGTCAATCCACTCAATTGAAAATGCATCAAACAATTAAATTGTGTCCCATACAGCATTCCTATATTGCTTCAATCTTTTGTGCTTTGTTGCATATTTTGACTTGATTTGTGAAACAACCAACTCAGAATCGCCCAAAACAGCCAGCAACTTGATTTTATGTTTCACAGCTATGTTCAAGCCTGTCAATAAAGCTTCATACCTTGCCACATTGTTTGTAAATTCAAATGCTAACAGAAATGAATATTTAAATGTAGTACCTTTAGGCGAAACAAATACAATCCCAGCTCCATTACCTTCCTGGTTGCAGGCACCATCAAAATACATCTTCCACACTTCATTGCAGCTTTGTGCCACATGCTTTTCAATTGGATCACTATTGGTTAATTCTGGCTGAGCTGGTTCTATTTTAGAATTCCCAAGATCAAAATCATAAAAACAATTGATCTGATCTTGCGATACACAATCAACAAGCTGGTTCATTATTGGCTCCCTATACAATTTGACTTCCTGACCATTCACTGGAATAGTTGCATAAGACAAATCAAACTGGACATTTCCACCAACAGCTGTTGTCCACTGCCTTGACAAAAGCATCCCGAACTGAGGAGGAGTATCAATGACTGTTATATCTATATTATAAGCCACCTGTGGATAAGTAGCCAGCTTGACTTCAACACCTCTCATAATGCCTATCACAGGAACAGGTTTGTTATCCATTGCGTAACATTTTCCTCCAGTGGTATCAACTCACATGCCAAGCTACTTCATGACTCCTACTGGCATGATATTTATAGCAGCACCAGAGTCTATCATGCAATTCCTTAACAATTTGTTATTGATAAGCAACGTAGTGAAAAAAGGATCAACTTGAGGGGGAGTTGATAATATATCACTCAAGCAAACTTCAGAGTTATTTATTTTCTCCTGCCTATTGACTACTTTAATAGCTACTTTGTTTTCAGAATTCATATATTTTTCATTTCCACTTGATATCAATTGAACAACATTATCTCTGTATTCCTTAATTTTCATCAACTCAAGTAATGGAATAGACATTTTTACCTGGGATAACACCTGAGTGAAGTCAAAAGAAGAGCTCTCTACCTTAACAGACTTCTTCAGTTCTGGCGTATCTCCTTTGTTTTCTTCTTCTTCTTTTTTATTAGGCTGGCTAGGCATCTGTATCCCTTTATGTAAGTCCTTCACTTCCTCTTCTTGGACTGGATTTTGTTCACTTTTATCAAGCTGTCTCTTTTCTGGCCTTTTCACAGTTCCTTGTGTTGCCTTCTGATCTTTTATAAAAATTCCCCCAGGAACGCCTTCTACATCATTTACTTTTTTGTTTCTCAACCAGTATTTACTCTTGGCTTCTTCAACTGCAGCAACAGTTATTCTCTCTATTTCATCTTTAGTAAGTCTCCTCACACTGCATTGAGCAAATGCCTCAACAGAATGTGGCTCAGTATAATCTTCATCAGAATCATAAAAGACCTACTGTTCAGCCATATGGACATTGTACTTCTGATTAGAAACATCGTACTCATAGCCTTCATCCTCTAAAGATGAGTACCTCTCTTGAACATGGTGAAAATTGTTTGAAGTTAAATACACTTTGTGATCTTCTCCATTGTTTTTTGTTAACATTCCCTCTTCTTGCATCCTTTGAGCTACAACACAATAGTCTGAAGAATGTGGCTTATCACAAGCCTCACAGAAGTAATTATTACTCACCATGTAAGTTTCCTTCTTGCTCAATGGATCAAGAGTCTTTTTGTTTCTTGGCCTAGCTGTTATAGGTTTTCCATTCTTCCAGTCTATATTATAAGGCATATCATGCAACCTCAGCCTCTCATTTATGTATGTATTCTCCTGTCTGTACCGATAATTACTGCTTTGCTGAGGAGGCCTAGGGTTGTCTCTTTTACTGATTATACCAGCAGCCTTCCTGTTGTTTTCAATTGTTAGTGCTATTTTATGTGCTTCAGCAAAATCTCTTGGAAATCTATTTCTCATTTCGTACCCTGTTTTAGGATCAAATGCATTCAAATAGACACTCAAAGCTACAAAATCTGGCAGCCTTGATCCAGGAGGTACCTTAGTCTGCAACTTGTTGAATCTTCGGTTGAAGTCATAAACTAAGTCATTCTGATTTTTCTGAATTCGCATCAATTCATGAAGAGCAGCATCTGGTGCATTTGGATTCCCATATTGTTCTAAGAATCAGTCCTGGAATATTTGGAGAGAATCAATTGAAGATGTAGGCAAGCTGTTGAACCAATCCCTAGCATCTTCAAGAAGCGACATCATAAATAGCCTCATATGTAAATCTTCATATGGCACATCTATGTCTTGGATGAACACATTGAAATTCTTTAAATGTTCTTTAGCAGTAACTGCATTAGTCCCTGTAAACTTAGGCACCAGACCTCTCCAGCTGCTATCCATAGGGTAAGGGCATAGATGAATCCATGCCAAATCAAACTGTCTAATCATTGTTGTATACTGTTAAGGGGGAGGAATAGGTGGATACTGATACTAATGCATAGAGTTATTGTATTGTGCATTATGTTGTGGGATGTGATGTTGACTAGGAGGTGGATGCATATTTGTATGCTGAGTAGGAATGTGAGGCGGATGATTTGGTTGTATGTATTGATTTCCTGTATAATGGTGAGGAGACACTGGTGGATTTGAAGGCCCTGCACCATGATTACCCTGCTTATGAGATGGTACATACTTCGGAGGGGAACTAGCTGTCTGAGAAGTAATTTGGACTTTCTGCAATGCAGCCTTCAGCTCCTCTATCTCCTTCCTTTGTGATTCAAACTGTGCTTTTACTTCCCCAGGAAGCTCATGATCAATAAACACATTTTGGTTTCCTTCCATCTTCTGATCATATTCCTGTTGAATTCTAATTAGTTCAGCCTCACATGCAGCTTGAAACTCAGCCTGTTTCTGAGGATCGAGAAAAGAAAAAGGATTCCTTTGATCCTCTGGAGTACAAGGCTCAACACTCGAATCATTTCTCCATGTATCATAGCGATCATATGTTTCACAATGTGCTCTTGATGCTTTACCTTTATCTATTAGGCACATGTCTTCACTTACCCCTTTTCCCTTATCAACCTTGACATCTTTGTGTGTCCACTTACTGCTGCTAGTAGGAGCTCCAGTATGACCTCCCCTGTATTGAGATCTTCTTCCATTCATGATGAACAGCAGCAAAATTTCTGTCAGAGTCGCCACTCACTTTTATCAAAAAATGAGAAAATACTTGATGTTTCTTATTCCCAGTGGAGTCTGTATAAAGTTTCTGACTCTATGATTGAGGCTTTGATTTTGAATGTTCCCCAGTAGAGTCGCCAATTTGTTAGCTCTCAAAAACGTAGGCAAGATTCCTCAAGAGGTTTCCAATCTCTTGATACACTTTAGGGTAACAGACAAGGTCAAACAAATTCAACCTTCTACTCTTTAGGTGCTGCTAAACCTAGGCGGGTGTACCTCTCTGAATTAAGCAGACTTATGATTATACTTCTTACAACAATTTGCTCACAATGGCAATTGGAGGTGAACAAATGAAATCAAACTAGAAAGCAACAACAATACTCTGATCTAAATCCTAAAATGAATGATTAACTAACAGATGTAAAGAAACTGAATGAATCCAAATGATGAAGTGCAGAGACTAGTGCCTTGTTGGGTATGCGGAGTCAAATGAGATCAAGATGAGCAACACTTCTCTGAGAAAACTCAAGTTATCTAGCATATATTATGTTTACAACTTGTATAAACATGCGAGAATGTGATTACTAAGCTCTACTTGAACAATCCAAATGAATCTTTCTTATTACTGTGATTAACTAAAAGGATTTAGTCTTTACTTGAAAGAACCAATCAATCAACCAGACAAGTACAACAAATGTGCACTGATAAATTGAATACAAACTTGTTATACCAATTTGAACAATCAGAAAGAATACATCTTGGAGACAACTTAGCAATACTTTCATTAGATTCAACAAATAATTGGCACCAGAGAAATGCAGCAACATCAATTGATTTTCATAAATACCTCCATTCTAAAATCATGCAACAATACTCTCTGATCTGATAATTTTATTCAACTATATCTACTTGTTGTGTATCAAAATCTAATAACTGGTGGTGATTTTACAATTACAAAATTCCTATTTATACACCAGCATCAAGAAATCAAATCACATTGAAATTCCATGTCGGCCCTCCACAGAAATCAGGCTCAAAATCATGTCGGTCAGTAATGGTATTTTAGCAATTTACATGTCGGCCTCAGTGTTTGAAATTTATTAATCATCAGTGAATAGTCAGCGAGACAACGCAGTAGCTATGCCGAAGGCAATTCAATCGTTGTCATCCCCAATGTATTTCACCTTCGCCGTGACTTATCCAAGTAGGGGAGATGTCATACAGCCAACACAATGTTTCATCGAGAGCGCATATGTTACGTTATTTTCAATCAGTGAGACACAAGGATTTCTCTCACCGATGTGCTCCTTTTGTTTTATTCACTATCACCGTAGCTTCATGGTCTCGGAGAGACCTCACGTAGACCACATAGTGTTTCATCGAAAGCCCCATATTCATCTTACGTCGCCGAGACAAGACAATTCTCATGCCGATAAAGACCCATTTTGTTTTCCATCGGCAAGATCGAAGGTCACTCGTCGAGACCACATGCCGAAAACCCTAACTCATACCGATATGTATCCATTCATCTTGTGTATCGGCGAGATATATTAATATTAGGGAGACCTCTCAGAGATTAAATTATGTTATACCAAAGCATCCCGAATCCACACCTGATCGCCAAGACACAACTAACCTCTCACCGAAAGCCAATTGAAGAAAAACCTTTTATGCTCCGTCGGTGAGACAAATATACTTCGCTATGACCCTTCACCGAAGACCATATGTTTTGCCGAAGCAAAACCCCACATGTGATGTTGGCGAAACCAAAGGTCACTCGCCAAGACCTTACCTCGATAACTTTATCTCTCACCGAGTTTTTCCCTTAGTTGCCGATCGGTGTGACAAAATGAAATCGCTAAGACTTTGCACCAAAAGCAACATGTTAGGCCGAACTGAATTCTTTGTGCACAAGTTGGTAAGACAAGAAAGACTCACCAAGACATGATGCCGATGACTCTTAGCTTTTGCTGATAGACCTTTCCTCTGTCGCCAGAACCATGTGAATGTCATGCCGATAGCCACCCATAGGTAAATTCTGGTTGCCGTAACAATGGACAACTCTTGCCGAAACACCTGCAGCAAACATATATCAACACAAAGGCAACATGGGTCAAGGAACCCTGGTAGACCTATGTCGATATGGACAACGTGGAAAATGCATGACATGATAAATTTATGGGATAAATATGAGCCAAAATATAAGAAAAATGTCATGAAATGAGGAAAATATGCCTAAGGAAGGACTCATATGGAGACTCAGAGGGATGAAGGATATGTAAAAATCATCAGATTTTTATAATTCTAACAACTTCTCTCACTGTGCTTGCCGATTCCCCCAAGTCCAAACCCCATGCTACAAGCAAGGAGTATACATCCATGTTAGTCGTGTATCTATGCCTTAGATTTCCAAAGGATTTCCCCAAAATCATCCACACACTTTGTACTAACCTCCCATCAGTGAATAAAAACATCCCCATTAATCTTTGGTCAAAAGCGTCACCATAAAACAGGTTTAATTGCCTCCTCGAATGCAGAGTGAAGTTGGCCTCCATTTTAAATCTGTTGCAACTACATCGCCACCACCACCACTCTTTCAGACTTTTTGTGTGCCTTCTTCTCCATGCCAAACTCTGTTATTAACTTTGCTAATTAAGGGCCGAGAGGTAATAATTTTCCAAACTTCTCACATACCGATATTAATTACCCATCAATCATCCAGTCATGTCCATTGACTCGAATCTTCCCACGATCTTCACTTCATAAATGCAATGTCCTTTCCACCTTTCCTATATTAATTCACCAAAGTCAAGGTTTTGGTGCTTTTCCTAGCCTTAGTTGCAAGTCTTTCTTGGTCATCTTTGTATTCAGTGGGTCGGAGGTTTCGAAAAATTTGAAACTTCAGACTTTGGTTCTAAGGTTCCAAGTTTCAGCGACCACGCGACATTATGGACCACGACCGTTCGATGAATTTTCAATGGATGGTTGTAGTTGCATTCCGGAAGTATATCTCTCAAGCACTAGATTTGTGAATTGAAACCTCCAGAATTACACTAGAACTATTTGATGTGGACACGTGGAAAGATCAAGGCTCATCGTCATGGTAATGAACCCGATGGGTTGGATTTTGGCAATGAGCAATAGAAGAACTTAAGTGGCAGAAATATGCACATGCAGAAAGTTTGTTTTAAAAGAGGTACTGCCTAGGAAGAATGTAGGACCAAGGCTTAAAAACTTAAGAACATTTTACACAAAGGATGTAAAGGAAAATCAATATAACCATGACCATTCAATGAATTTTTGATGGACGGTTATAGTTGAATTTCATAAGTAAATCTATGAAGAAGTCGACTTGCAAATTGAAACCTCCAGAATAACACTAGAACCGTTAGATGTAGACACGTGGCAAGATCAAGGATCATTTCTCTCTTTTCAATTCCTCGATGTATTACATTTCATTTAATTGAAATTCTCAATCTTTTGAACATTCGAAGTGATTGATTGGACAACTCATAGCTTTAATGAAACAAGATTTGTAATGATTTCATATTGCTTGAGTTGCACTGTAGTGGTGACTAGATTCTAGCGAATTTGTTAGCTTGTCAAATTTAGGTACAATTTGCATGCATGTCAGACGTTAATCAAAAAAACATTTTAATTGTACATGTAAGGCTTAAGATACACGAATCGACTAAGTTGGTTTTTTGGTTTGCGTGAATCAGGTTGTTGCAGCAACATTGGTGGCCCATAAATAGGGTTAGTGATAGTGGATAGTATCATAAGGGTTTTCATTTTTTTGGGTTAATAAGGATTCAGGAAGAAGATGTTGTGGTATTATTGGGGATACTCTAAATTCTCCTACCTCTAGTTATGTAGTTACAGAGTAAAAGACCAATTTCCTTCAAGTTCAGAATGGGTGGAATTGGAAAGAAGTTGATTTGGTTCATCTAACTTCTCAGACAGGTTTTGAACTAGGATGAGGAGCTCTGATGGACATAAGTGCTATCTCGATGCATGGAGGCTGTAGGTAGAAGATGAGAGCAATTTGACTACCCTTCATCTTCTGCATGACTCTAGTTCTCAAAGGGGATAAGCACATTTTGTATCTTCACAACTCCCATTTCCCCAGCATTTTTAGCCAGGTGAGTTCCTTGCATTTATTTTTCAGTGCCACATTTGTACTATGTTCTCACCAGCAGAAGCTTTGGAATCATGCATTTATTTTTTAGTGTCACATTTGTATTACGTTGTCACCGACAGAACCTTGGAAATTGGAATCAATTTGTAATCCATTGTCATGAGCAACAACTTGGAATAAATTGTGTCTATGTAAAGTGACTTATGTTATTTATACAAAATAGTAGCTTGCCTACTCTACAACTACTCATCTTTAAAAAGATATGTAATAATGTGACATTGTAATTCAGTTGTAATAAAATAAATGGTTGTGTTGTGTTAATCTTTGTTATAAATTTATAGTAAAGAGTTATTTTCTGAGTTCAGTGTCTATGAATCTATTCAAATTAGTTTTTTTTCCTTTAAGAAATTAAGTATTATCTATTTATGAAATAATTGCATGCAGATTTAAAAGTAAAACATAAAGCAATACAAATGAAAAAAGCAAGTTGCCATCAAATTGACAAAAAACATTATAAACACTAAAAGTTGTCACTCTTGTTAGGGTTTACCGAAATGTTATTTATTTATAATTTTTCATTAACCTTCTCCCCCAGTTCTTGATATCATTATTCATTTTTTTAAGTCCTTTGCAACGTTAAGTTACTGGCCCCTTGGCCTTGATGTCAATCCTAGCGCATTAATGTTTAAAACAACTTTAAAACACATGTTTATTATTTATATCATTTATCATAAATTACTCAATCGTTCGATGAACGTTTAATGTATGGTTGTAGTTGCATTCCGGAATGAAATGCAGAGAGTGCTAGTCTTGTGAACTTAAACCTCCGGAATTACCCTTTAACCATTAGATTTACAATGATCAACGGTTTAGAATTTGTTGCCAATGCAGGAATAAATGGCTAGTGAAACAAGATTTGTAATGATTTCATATCGTTTGAACTTTGAGTGGCATTGGCGATTTTGACTATTGACAGCTTGTCAGCTTGAGGTACATTTTGCATGTAGCAAGGTTGTCAGAGTCCAGACGTCAATCAAATTAAGCATTTAAATAAATATAAGGCTTAAGTTACACGAATCAATTCAAATTTAAGTTGGTTTTTTGGTTTGCGTGAATCGCGATTATGAATGATGATTATACCTAACCTCACACATGACATGTGTGAGGTGTACACAAGGACCAGGCTAGTATTAGCATTATTGGTGGCACTGTTGGCCCATAAATAAGGATAGTGAGCACAACTAAAAATTGAAATCATTTGTTGAAGGCTAAAGGCTTTACTATTGAGTGCAATGTTCGAATTTCCATAAGGGTTTTCATTTTGTAGGGTTAATAAGGAATAGGATTCAAGAAGAAGATGATGTGGCATTATTGGGGATACTCTAAATTCTCCTGCCTACAGTTATGTAGTTATAGAGTAAAAGACCAATTTCCTTCAAGTTTAGAATGGGTAGAATTGGAAACAAGTTGATTTGGTTCACCTAACTTCTCAAACAGGTTTTAAGCCAAGATGAGGAGCTCTGATGGAGATAAGTGCTCTCCTAGTGCAAGGAAGCTGCTAGTAGAAGATGGGAGTGATTTTACAACCCCTCATCTTCTGCATGAATCTAATTTTCAAAGGGGAGAAGTACATTTTGTATCTTCACAGCTCTCATTTCCCCGGTTTGATTATCCCACCTTTCCCCATGCATTTATTTTCAGACACACATGTATTAAATTTACATTTTCACCAGCGGTCCAGTAGAAGCTTGGCGCTTGCGCTTACATTTGTATTGTACTATGTAATAATGTGACATTGTAATTCAATTGTAATAAAATAAATGGTTGTGCTATTAATTTGACATTGTAATTCCTTTTATTAAATCCTTTGCAACGTTAAGTGTTACTATGTTATTAATGGTTGTGCTATTAATGTGACATTGTAATTCCTTTTATTAAGTTTGTTGCAACGTTAAGTGTTACTATGCTTAGTGCTATTAATGGTTGTGCTATTAATGTGACATTGTAATTCCTTTTATTAAGTTTGTTGCAACGTTAAGTGTTACTATGCTTAGTGCTATTAATGGTTGTGCTATTAATGTGACATTGTAATTCATCTTATAAAGGCCTTGATGTCAATCCAAGCGCATTAATGGTTAAAAAAACTTTAAAACACATGTTTATTATTTATATAATAAATTACTCAACCGTTCGGTGAACATTTGATGTATGCTTGTAGACTCAAAATAAGGGAGCAAAGCAAGCTTAGTCACTAGTCCTTTAGGTTTTATAACCATGTCACGGAGTTCTAAATTTTCATAACTACCTGATTCCCTGACTTGGTTCACTTTGTTAAGTAGCTTAAGTTCATGCATATGTAACCTGAGTTACAATGTGTGGATTTAGTCGGTGGGTCGGAGGTTTCGAAAACTTTGAAACTTCATACTTTGGTTCTAAGGTTCCAAGTTTCAGCAACCATGTGACATTATGGACTTATCTTTCCTTTCAAAAGCGTTGTCATCTGACATCTCATTGAATGCTATGTACAGACTAAACTTGAGTTGTCTTTTCAGGAATTTCCAAAAGCATGCAGGTTTAAAGGCTATCTTTTTGAGGAAATTAGGAATGAAATTGAATGCCACATTTAAAGCATGTCCTATAAAAAATAACAGCATAAGTGGGTGGTGAAGTTTTACTCAGACATTTAGCCTGCATTCTCGTTCTTTGCCAAGGCCAGTATAGTAGTACTTCTCAAGTGCAAACATTATTTTCACTTAGATGTTTAGCATGCATTCTTGTTCTTTTCCAAGGCCAATACTTCTCAAGTGCAAACATTTGTTCTCCGTGAAATTTTTCTCATGCAGAGTGAACGTTGGGTCAACGTAAGGGATACGACGCTCGAACCTTTTAAGTTAGATGAATTATGGGCACGCCTGGAGAGGGATGAAAAGTCTGAGCTAGATATAAAACTCTTAGAAAGTGGGCTAGCTCATGTTGGAGGGTTTCCAGAAGCTGTGTTGAGTGTGGACCTAATAAGTGCATGTGCGAGAAGGTACATTCCGCAAACACGAGAAATTAAAGCCACGGATGGGACTATAATTGCAGAAATTTCTCCTGAAGCTATTTCCCGCACGCTGGGGATTCCAGAAAGGGAACTTGTAGAAGACATGTCTGTCGTAGTGGCAGGTGAATTTTTCAAAGCAAATAAGGACTAGTGTAAGAACTCCATGGCCAAAACTTGGTTGAAGTCTAAAAAGAAAGGTAAGTCACAACTTTCGAGTAAACTCAAAAGAGTGCATTTTAAGGGAGAAATTGCAGATGTTATTGCTTTATTGCACCACGTTGTTGGGAATGCATAAGTTGAGTTATTTGAGGATTGGATGTGTCAATTTATCTTGATATTCTGTGATGAGAACATTTTCATTGACTGGGCTGAAGTTATTTGCTTCCATTTGAATGAGTAATTAATTAATTTCCATAAGACTGCTACTTTTTGTATGTGTTCTTACCTAATGTACATTGTAGGTAGTTAGAGGTCCTTTTGGCCTGGGTTGGAGCCGCAAGGAACCCTAGCTTTTGATATGCCTGTGTATAAACACTTACCTTAGTTCACTAAACAATTTAGAATGGGTTATTTTTATCGTGTTAATGATGCATTTTTAATGGAGGTCATGAGGAAGCTAGATGGAAATCTAGAAATGCGCCTTTCCCCTGAATTGATTTCTCTTGTATCAAAATTTGGAAGTTTTTATATCCAATTTGATAAGTTTTCCTATCTGAGAATAGGGGGTTTTGAGAAAGCCCCATTTAAATTATCTTGGTATCCTAAAGATTTACTAATATTTCATGAAGTTTGTCGACAAATGGCCATGGTTAATATTAAGTATACGAACATGGGGAAATGAGGGTATGTTTTCCCATTGGAGACCCCTTATTTTATGTGCAAAACAAACCAAATGGCTAGGGGAGCTAAAGGAATTCTCAAGGAATATAACCTCTAGAATTTGTCTATGAGAGCTAATTTTGACAATAAGGGTTTTGTGAAGTAGAATCTCTATGGAGGAAGCTTATATCTGCATCACCCATCTATCGAAGATTTCTGGGAAGATTGTGTCGATGAGAATGAAGTTTTGAGAAGAGATTATATGAGGATAATGCTAAAATAGATACAGGCTTTCAATCTGTCATTTCACATTCCTTAAAATGTAGCTAAGGATTCAACAATCATAGATCTTGCATACAAAAAATTGACTGATAAATCCCACCCTAGGGTTGATTGGAGCCAAAGTGAAATTTCAGATTTGAGGGTGTATGCTGCCCCAGTGCTTAAAAGAACCCAGGACTGGTTGGATGGGAAATGGCAGAAATTTTTTGGTCCTATTCAGGATCCTAAGTCACCACAGAAGAATGAGCAGGGGTCTACACAAGCATCTGGTGCAAGTGTATAATCCGGAAAACCCTCGGTTAGGTCCTCTAGTGCAAATTCTTAGTCAGGAGGTGATGGTGATAGGCCAGAAGAAACAGTCAAGTTGAAGAGCATCTGTGAACAAGATAGTGTGCTTTCTCCTACCTCTAAGAAGAAGACCAATCAAAAAAAAAATTTGGTTGTAGATTCTGAAGCTATCTTTCAACAGATCGTTGAATATAATATCTTTCCTCCTCTGTCTGAATTGCCCTCTTCTCCACCTGATAATCCACCTTTCACTCCTAGCGCTCCTAAAGAAACTATTAGTGGAAATGAAGATTCAGTCTAGTAGTAGCCTCCCCAGGATGGATGAAAAAAGTGGTGGAGAAGAAGAGAAAGCATATTCCTACAACTAAATTTGGAGTGGATACAGTTTCAAAGTTACTTCAAAGCTCTTCAAAACCTGGTGCAGGAGAACCCAGGTCATGTAATGCCTATAAAAGGATAATTTATCCAATTTGCAATGTTCAAGTCAAAATGATGAGTGAAGGTCATGAAATGATGAATTTTAATGTATTTAAACCATGTAATAATTCACTAGGTTGTAAAAGTGGGAAAATGCAAAAAAATGCAAATAATGCAATATTGTCAAAAAAGTTGTCATGATGTAATCATGCAGCAAAAGAGCATAAATCAAGGAAATTAAGGGTTAAAGGGTAGTTAGGAAGTTTCAACCAATGGTAAGTTAGTTAATGAAGGAGAAAAATCTTTAAAAGCCATGTATGGTGAGGAGAAGCAACACTTTTTTAGTCTTGTAACAAAATATTGAATAAAAGCCCATGTTTTTTCTGAGTTATTAGCATTCTTTCTATTCTTTCTATCTGTGTATTGATAGTTAGGAATTTCAAATACAAATCCTTGTGGAATCACATTTAGGAAAAATTTATTTCAAAGAGTGGAAAGTCAGTTTTTAAAAAAATAAAAGAACAAAAGGCAACTTTCAATGCCCGGGCAGAGTTCTTTCACAAGTAGTTTTGAGAGTCTAACAAGAAGCAATGTCCATTCCACCAATGTAGGGTTGGATGGTTGGTGGAATGGGTTTCTTTTGATGTATTTTCAATGTTAGTTAAGTGTGTGTGTGCAGGGGTAACAGGAATATGGAGAGGAGTTGTTGATTCAAGCTAAAAATTTGAGTTTTCCAATTGAAAATGAAGGTTTCAAGTAGGGGTTTAAAGAGACAGCACGTGTATGACCCTAGAGATGGTTTCAAGAATTGTTACAGACCTATTAAAGCTTGTTGCAAATGGTGTTCAGAGATTTTTAGGTTTGCAAATGTGTTCTTGAAGAAACCCTCACTAGTTTTTGTGCTTTTCACCCTAGAATCAAGGGTTTGGTAGAACAGTGGCTATTTAAGCTTTTCAATCCTAAAAGATGTTGAAATCTTGAGATCTATGACATTTCTAAAGACTGTTTGAGGCTGGTCAGTGATTTGGGGTAGTGTAAAGATTACCTTCTTTGTAAAATAGGCCTATTCTAGTAGCCCTTTTAAGCGTACAGTCTAAGGATCTGGTGATTTCTTTAGAACTAATGACTGAAAGCTTTTGTTATGTTGATTTTGAGAATAATGGGCTTCTAAAAGTGTATTTGGTTCAGGAGAGACAAGTTGAGTTTGAGGATTTTCACCCGATTAAGGCATGGAGACCTAATTGGTAAATAGTGCTTTGACTTCACTAAAAGTAGAAATATGATGGAACAGTGGAAAGAGTGAATGTAAATGTTTTAATCTTGTCTTATTAATGTTACTACAATTATTTCAATGCTTGGAAACTATTATGAAGGCAGTTTATGATAGTATGGAGGCTTGGTCATGTGTGCATGATAGTGTCTTGACTACAAAAAAGATAGTAAAACTGAAAATGGACAAAAGTTGTGAAATAGATGATTGATTATTTCTTTCAAAATATGTTAGTTGCAGTGCCTTAGATATTTGAGATAGGAGTTTGTAGCATGAATGCAGGAATGAGGTTGTTTTTCCTTGTAGCATGAAAAATGGCAATGAAGATTACTTGGTGAATTAAGAAAGAATGGAATGGTTCGGTGTTCAAGAATTGGTTATGGTTTGTTTTTATCATACTGATGGTGATTGAGTTATATTCAGACCTGATAAAGATATAAGGTAAGTTGAAGTGATGAGTGCTATGGTCTTGGTGTTTTGGTTCAAGGTTTGCTAAACATATTTTGTTGTTTGTTACTGACAAAGATGAAATGAGATGGTGAGTTGGTTGTTGATAGCCTTGTGAAGATGAATGGATTTTGGTTGAATGAAAAGTAGATTCCTGATGAAATTATAATTTGATCTTCTCCTGATTTGATTGGGATTGGAAATTCCCTGACGTAATGATGTTTTTGTTAGTGTTTGTTATGATGCTCTGCATCAAAACCTAGGAAATCCAAGAGGATGTCAAGGATGGTGACTGATGCTACTTTTGGAAATAAAATGTTAGAAATTGTTGAGCCTATGAAGGATTTAAATGAAGATGAAATAATGAAGGCGGACTACAAAGTCACACATGTTGATATGGGGCCTCCAACACTGGAAGGTGATGTGTACCATGCCAATTATTCAGTCAATACCTTGATTAAAAGGGTGAAAGAACAAAGGAAAGAAAATATAAAACTGGAATCTCAAGTCCTCGCATTGAGTAAATTTATTTCTTCCATGGCCACTCCTCCTACATCTGATGAAGCCCCAAGTTCTCAGGTAGAGGGTATTGGTGTGCTCACCATATAGAAATTAAAAAAAAATTGAGCTATTCCAGAGCTACTTGTGAGGGGATCGATAAAATATCTCAAGATGTTATCTTCTTTATGAATAAATCAGTGCTCTTTTACACTCGATTTGTTAACAAGAGGAAGGAGTTAGGTAAATAAAAACCTCAACAGCCTCGTAGGAATATCAAACTAGTCTCATAAAGCCTCCTGTAGAAAATGCAGTGAATTGAACCTCTGGATACGGGATATTAATTGGTGAGCAAAACCAGAATAATCCTAAGAGCTAGAGTTCTTTGGTCCATTTCATTGGAATGGAAATTGAATATGTATGGATAACTGTGTGAAGGGAAATTGGTTTAACACACTCTCTGATCAATATTGGTGAAATTCTAAATGATGGGTGGAAATTGAAGAAGGATTTCTGTCATATTCCTCGAGTGGAAATCTTCACTTTCACTGAGTCTTGATAAACATTCTTAGGATATAAGAGATCTCAAGTTTCCTAGAGAGATATCCAAGAAGAAAAGAAAATAGCTGGATCCTACTACACTGGCATGGATCCCTTCCTAAACTCCAAAGGAATGGAGGATTCATTCCTAAGACTTATAAATGTGGAGAAGAGAAAAGATCTCAAATATTGGTTGAGTTTGAAAATGCTTTGGGCAAATGGAGAACCAAGTTATAGATTACTACAACTCCAAGAAGCAAAAACATAGCCGCAATTGTCACCAAGTGTCGGGAATACAGGAAAAGAGTAAAGGCACATGAGGTGTTACTGAAGGAGGAGGATGAAATAATTGAAAGGGAAGGAGTCAATGTTGGGAGTGGGACCATTGTTAGTTTTTAGTTTTTATGTTATTTTCTTTAATTTGGCTCTCTTGATACTTCAAAGACTTTTTGTTTTAATTTCTAAAATGGTTGTCTTCAAGAAACCATTATCAAGACAAAAAAAACTCTACTATTTCTTTTATTTCTCTATTTTCTATTATTCTTAACATAGAAAGATAAATGGTAGTCTCATGCACGTAATCTTGAGTTATGGCGTGTAATTGCGGATTTCATTGTGCTTTGTTGAGTAGTTTCCCAAAGGGATTTCATCTATTACTGGAAATGATAGATTCTTTGGTTAGTTCCCCATTGTTGTGGAATGTCATCCTCAGAACAATTTTATGGTGATGGATGCGTAAGGATTTCTTAGTATAATTTAGATGATTTGGTAGTTTAAGCTTTTATTGTTTAAGTTGTGTGGATGCCTTTATAAGTTATTTATGTTGAACTGTTAGCTTTAGCTAGCTTATAAGTTATGGATGTTGAACTGTTAGCTTTTGTTCAAGGAATGGATTAATATTCCTTTAAGTTATTTATCAAAGATTTTGTGAATGGAAATGCAATAGGAATTTATAAGTAGTGTGATAAGTGTTGTTCTTTAAAAATGATGTAGAATCACATATCAAATTCAATACCATGGAAATTTGGAATACAATATAAAATATAAAATATCACAATTTCATGGAATACAATATAAAATATCATCAACTAAAGTTTGGAATATGATTCATGTAGTGCAATATAAAATAAAATATCATGAAGTGCAATGATTCACAATTTCAATTTTCATTGAATACAATATTATCATCAACTACAATTTGAAACAATGGAAACTGATTCATGAATCATGAAGTGCAGTATAAATACCTAAAAGTTGCTAATTCTCTTCCATTTCCCAAATGGAGTCAGGGTCCTCAAACTGACGTTCATCATAAGATAGAGTAAAATATTTGTCTTGATTCTAAGTCTTCTCTTCATTTTCTTCGACATGTGTCTCAAATTCAACATTCATTGCGTCATTTTTGTCAATGTCATATGTCCCAGTCTCATTGCCACTGCCACTGCCACCAGTACCAGCCTTTGAAATTGGAGTGTTGCATAACCCGGTCCCTCTTCTTTCACATGTGGACCTCCAAATTGTGAGTGCCCTTTCAAAAGGAAAATTTATGACATTATACACAGTTCCTTTCATCCTCAAGCAATTTTTCAAATTCTTGTCTAGTTTGTTTCTTAACTTTGATTTCAAAAACCCCAATGTACTGAAAACTCTCTCATCCTCCACCGACCCCAATATCATTCTTTGACATAAATCAACAAGTTTGAAATATTATGATATCAAACCACACAATATTTCACTCTAACCTAAGTTTTTCCAAACCCTTTTTATTGATCCTGGTTCAAGGGCCTTGTCCTTGCCCTTGGATTTATACTGGTCCTTCATAGCTGTTGCAAAACTCCTACATTATTTTCTAAGCTTAGCTTCATCTAAAATTCCTTTTATTTTCTACTCATTGTATGTTATAGTTTTTGAAAATTATTCGATCAAGATTTTTACCTGAGCATGAAAATATTTTGGGTTATCTCAGTTTCCCAAAATTGAGGATACACAATACTCAATTCTTCAAGTATTTCATGTCGAGGGAATCTTTCACAAATCTCTGAGGAAAGAGATTTTACAATTTCCTTCAAATTATCACCAACAGATTTTACAATGCCTTTAAAATCTTCCTCGTTAACAACTACTTCTTTGCTAGAGTGTCTAGCTGTCTTACATTGGTACATTTGTATCCCATATCCACGTACACAAATACATAATTGTCTTCTTGCATTAAACTATAAATAATCATCAGGATCATTCAAATCAGTAATTTTCCACCACATGAAATAATTTGCGCCATCTTGTGTTAGATCTAGATATAGATGATCAAGGGCCAAGCATGTATGTTTACGTAGATTGGCATATTCATTAATATACATAGTTCTATCTTATGCTTTCTTCACAAACTCGTTCATCACATCCAATATGGGGAGAAGACTAATTAAAGTCAAGAGTGTCTCTATATCGCTTAACCTATGTAAGAGGTTAGGAGCTTTGTCTACTATGCTACGATTTTTGTACATCACTCCAATCAAGGATTGATATTCTGAAAGAACTCGTTGTGTTGGTCCATGTAGGGAGATCAATCTGATATCAACATCCTTGAGAAGCTTGTTTCTTGGTGTTATTCCCTCAGCAAAATTTTGAAATTCTACATTTAGGACTTCAGCAGAAGTATGCATGGATCTCGTGGACTACATTTTCGACTTTTGATACTGTTGGAAACTTGCTTACAATTTTGAATGCTAAATTCATTCTATGGGCCATGTAGTGAATGCCAAACATGTATGGTACACAATTAGTTTGTAGCTTTGTGCAAACACCGGTCCTTTGACCTTGCATCACTGCAGCTCCTACACACACCAACTTTTTTGCAATTGTCAACTCATCCATACCTGCAATTTCATTCAAAGATTTCTTGATTAGTTCAAATATATTTTGTAATGTTGAATTGTCCTTCATTTTATGAACACAGAGAAGATGAGATTGTTTAACATGTTGTACAATATACAAATGCATACAAACCCAAGAAGTATTGTCTACCGCAGTAACTCCATCTAAAGATAATGCAATGAAATTTGACTCTTTTACTTTATCCTTTAAATCTTCATTTTCCACTGTAGCAAGACAATTTTCCCATTCCCATCCAGCATTTACTAACCAATGTGAGTAGGGATAGTGAGGAACATTCAAATAAGATAATAAACCAGAATATTTTGGGTAGTCTATCATAGGATGCCCTCTGGAAAAAATATGAAAAACAAGACTCATCTAAACAGTTTTTGACAAATTTGTTGCTTTCATTTCTTTTCCAAATTGAGCCTCAAGTGTACCTTTACATGTAGCAAACTTTGACATTTTTTGGTGATGCTCTTCATAATCCAAGACATACCTAACATGAAGACATTCTTCCTTTGATTTCCATCGTATGACTGATTGTTCCTTTCTGTCTATGATCTATTTTTCATAAACTTTACCGATATGCTTTTCTATAGTGTCAATCTTTAGCTGCAACGTCTATCTCTTCCACATTTCCAAGTACAAATTGTACATCTAGCCAATTTTTCATTTTCAATATCATTTGCTTTCCTCACTGGTTCAATGAATGGGTACTTTGACAACCAACCAAATTGAAAATTCCTTTTCATTTCCCACTCGTGCCCCCTTTTTGGTTTGTTTTTCATTTTCTTGCTACCAACATCATCATCTTCATCCAAGTCAATTATCTCATTTTGGCTAACCGGGCCCAGGGCATCCCTTGGAACATCTTCTACAATATTGCCATCCTAATTTGATACATTTTAATTTAAATCAATGACAATCTCAACTTGACCTTCCAGTGGTGATGAGGTATTGTGAATGCTACCAATATTTGGTGGAAGAGTTGATGATGTAGCTCCATCTTGACCTGATGGATCAGAAGCTTTGGAAATTCCAAAGTAAGACTGTATGGTACGTCTAAGTTTTTGGTGTTTTGATGGCCTCCCAGTCTCTCCACCACCTTGAGGAGCGGCAGGAGTCTCTACACCACCCTGAGGAGTGACAGGAGTCTGAGGAGTGATAGGAATCTGAGGAGTGGTAGGAGTCTCTTCACCACCCTGAGGAGTGGAAGGAGCCTTACCCTTGTTGCTCGAGTCGCTTGACATATTGATCTCTAATTCGCTCGACATATTCATCTCTCACTTTGAATAAAAATTGGAAAAAAGATGTCTTCTTGTTTAAGGACAGATATAATAATATAGATCTCATTCCCTACTCAATATCATCTTTAAGACTGAAGCAAGAATGGAAAAGAGATAAAGAAAACTTATTATTATAACTAATAACACTATGAAGAAATGATCACTCACCTTTAAGTCTACGTTTTCAACTTTCGCTGACTTCCAAATTGAGAAGTAGAACCTCAGAACCGAACAAAATGTGTAAGAATAAATGACACTTTTGATTGTATTTATATCAATCCATGATTCCATATTTGGCGAATTCCATGGGATTTTTAAATGGTATATTAAAAATTTGGTGAATCCCGTGTGCTTATACAATGATACATTGTAATTTTCAAGGCGAAATGTGTCCTCAATGTAATTATTTTTTAATGTTATTGGCGAAATAGGTCCTCATAAGCAACTATTTATAAATTTTAATTGGCGAAATGGGTCTTCACAATCAACTATTTGTAAATTTTAATTAGTGAAATGGGTCATGATACAATGTTGTTTTAATAGTATTGGTGAATATGTTGGTGTTTTATTAAATTCTTTCGGGATTCCAGGCGAAAATATTAGTCAGTTCAATTGAAACGCGTAGTTTGACAATGGTGAATTTGTTGCTTAAATATGCCTCATAAAAAAACTCATTAGTGAATGGACATGCATTGGACCTATAGTTCGTAAAATCCGGGTGATTTTGACACCATGTTGGGTGCGAGAAATTCACCA
>VDFB02339253.1:0-24984 GCA_007258455.2 Sequoia sempervirens
ATCTTAAACCCTTGTGTTTAGGTAATCCCTTGGTCGGGATCTATTTCACGGTTACCTTTTTTGAAGGGTTTTAAAAACATCTTATGCCCATCGTTCCGTTTAGGCCTGGTCCCTTTGGTCTTAATATTTTATTTCCTCTACGGGTTTTATTTTCCTAAGTCCTAGTTGGCCCTCTGCTGAACGCTTTTAAAAAAACTTATGTCGCTGTTTTCCATCCGCCTAGTAATGTCCCCTTGCCCTTTAATGAATGTTTTATTTTTCAGAAGGATGAAATTCGCGCTGCCGTCGATCAAAATTCCTTCAAGATCAATGGTTGCCCGCCATCCCGTGATCGGGAATTGTAGGATGGCGATATCACGGGTGGGCGACATGTGTCCCATCTATGGATCAAATTTGTGCAATCGCTCATCAACCGGCTCTTGATCTCAGCCGCTCTCACCATCCCATGACGCTGCTTTGCTGATTGTGGTAAACCGGCTGCAGCTACATCAATCGCATAAGGTGGGGCCTCGGTGAAATTTTCCATCCCATCAGTAATGTCCCCTTCCCTTTAATGAATGTTTTCATTTTTAGGATGAAATTCCACGCTGGCTTTATCAAAATTCCTTCAAGATCATCGAACGCTTCCGCCATCCCGCGATCAGGAATTATTGTAGGGATGGCTATCATGAGCAGTGACATGTGTGTCTCTAATCTATGGATCAAATTTGTGCTTAATTATTCATCAAATCGGCCCTTGATCTCGAAGCTATTCCCTACCATCTCGGCTGATGGTTGCTTTGGTTGATTACTTAAATCACGTAGCTTGGCTACCACATCGAATCGCATAAGGTGGGGCCCGAGAAATTTTCCATCCGCTTCTAGTAATGTCCCCTTCCCTTTAATGAATGTTTTATTTTTCGTAAGGATGAAATTCTGTAATCACCGCCAATCAAAAATGCCTTCAAGATCAACGTTTCCCGCACCTCGCGGGATCGGACCAGATGGCGATATCGCGTGAGTGACATGTGTCCCATCTCATGGATCAAATTCCCAGTAACTTTTCATCAACTGCCCTTGATCCGAAATATTCCTCGCCATCCCGCTGATGGTGCTTTAGCTGATTACAAATCACAGCAGTCGCCAATGGACTATACAAGGTGGGGCCCGAGGAAATTTTCCATCTGCCTAGTAATGTCCCATTTTCCTTTAATGAATGTTTTATTTAATAATATATATAAAATACGCCGAGAGATATCCTTCTCAAGGTGCCTATTCAATTTTTATAATAAAAATTTGATTAAAAATTAGGCACCTCGAGAAGGATATCATATTAAATAATTTGAATTAATATATTTATAATTAATAACTTAATATCATAATAAGTTAACCTTACTATTAATAATTATAATAATAATATTAATCAAAAATCATAAGTTAACCTTATTTTTAATAATTATAATAATAATAAATTTGATTAATTTCTAACTGCTTAACTTCTATTATTAGGTTACACTAATTCACAATAACAATAATGATTAACCATAAATAATTAACAGCTTAAGTTATTGAATTATGTTTTAACTATAACCTTAACTACAACTCTAACTATAATTATTATCATAATAATAGACATCTATTATTTTAAGTTAACTATAACTCTAGAACTTTCATTATAATGACACAAGGATTACATTTCTTCAAGGTTATGGTTCAATCTAGTTTTACAAACTCAATTATGGCTATGATTAGGGTTGATTTAGGTTAGGCTAGGATTTGTGTGAGTGGCTCCCAGGATCAATTAAGGTTAGGGTCCATATAGGCTGCAAATTATCATTACAATCAATAAGGGTTAGGGTTAGTGCTAGTTAGCCTCTCAATAACGCTTACACTTTGCTAAGTTTAGGGTTCATTTAGGGTTAGGAATAATGTTCACTTGGGATTAGGGTTAGGTTTTAATTAAGGTTCAATTAATGTTAGGTTTTGATTACGGTTACATATAATAAAATTGATTAAAGATAGGGCTATTTATGGAATTTATTTTTAATGTTATATAAGTTATATAATATGAACTTAATTAGGATTATGATTCTATTAGCATTAAATTAGGGTTGGAGTTAGGGTAAAGATTAAGATTTAATTACAGTTAGGGTTCATTTAAGATTAGCTATAGGATTAAATTAATATTACTATTAAGGTTAGGGTCTTCAAATAAGGTTACGCTAAATTAGGATAGGCAATAACCACGACACGGGTTAGGGTTAAATTTTATCACAAGTTTTAAATTAATATTAAACCACCATACTATATTTAACAAATTAGTGTTAGGGTTAGGTTTAGGGTTGAAATAGAATTATGATTCAAGGTTATCATTAAGGTTTGATTACACTTATGATTGAAATTAGTGTTTAATGAGGGTTAGGGTTAGGTTTATAATTAGGGTTAGGGTTGGGGTTAGTAGTAGTGTTTAGGTTATCATCACAAATACGTTTATCATCACAAATAGGAATTAGGGTTAGGGTTAGGGTTAGGGTTAAGGTTAGGGATAGGTTAGAGTTAAAATTGGGAATGGGGTTGGGTTATCATCACAAATAGATTTATCATCATGAATAGGAGTTAGGGTTATCATCACGAATAGGGATTTTGGTTAGGGTTAGTGTTAGGGTTATGGTTAGGGTTAGGGTTAGGGTTAGAGTTAAAATTGGGATTAGGGTTGGGGTTATTATTACGAATAGGTTTATCATCATGAATAGGATCAGGGTTAGGGTTAGGGTTAGGGTTAGTGTAAGGGTTAGGGCTATGGTTATAGTTATGGTTACAATTAGGGTTATCATCATAATGAAGTTCTTCATCATGAATAGGATTAGGGTTAGGGTTATCATCACCAATAGGCTTATAATCATTAATAGGATTAGGGTTAGGGTTATCATCATGAATAGGGATTAGGGTTAGTTTTAGGGTTAGGATTAGGGTTAGGGTTAAGGTTATGGTTATGGTTAGAGTTAGGGTTATCATCATGAATAGGATTGGGGTTAGGGTTAGTGTTGGGGTTAGGATTGGGTTTAGGGTTAGGGTTAACGTTAGGGTGAGGGTTATGGTTAGGGTTAGTGTTAGGGTTAGGATTAAGGTTAGGGTTAGGATTGATATTAAGATTAGGATTAGGACCTAACCATAACCATAACCCTAATCACAATCCTAACCCTGTAATACCCCCATGTTTTCTAATACTAATTGCTACTATTTATTTCTCTTGTGTGTAGCGTGATACTGATTTGTATTGGTGATTCATTCATCGATTTGGTGTGTGGTTGCGTAGTTTAGTTGATTGCTACAATTGATATTTTTATTATGATTCATGATACTCTGTATGTAGGGTTTGGATTATTTTATTATGCAATGCTTTCTCTCGAATGTTTTATATGGCAATGTGATAATCGTATGGTGATTTGAATTATGTGTTACTTTATAATGCAGTAGTTAATTAGAATGTTATCTTTTGATCTATCTGGTTAGAAATGTTTGTTGGTTACTGATATTGTAATTGTTAGAATAGATTAGGTGAGAGGACAGTGTAGCATCACTCGTCCACGAGTGCCCTGCTACACTGCAATTCCTTTTCACGGTAGGATGTTGATTATATTTATATATACATGTGCTACTTGACGTTTGCTTGGATGCAGGATTGCAGGAATAAGTCTCGATTCCACCTGCTTCGGCAGGACAGGGCGAGCAATAAACTAGCCCAACGGGTGAAAATGTTGAAAAAGGGAGTAGGTTTGGAAGCGTCCCCGTCCCAAGTCCGTCGTCTGTTGTGAGTCACGTTATGACTGTGGTTTTTGTTCTCGTTGTTTGTGTAGTTTGTTTTGTTGAGGTATTCAGTTAATTTATAATTCATGGTTATTTAATTAACCTTATTTTATAAGATGATGGATTAAAGTTGTCTAGTTGTTTGGTTTAATTGTGTGTTATTTGAATATTAAATTTAAATATATTATAAATTTAAAAAAAAAAGTGAATTAATTTATTTAAAAGAGTAAATAATTATTTTTAATTAATAATGTTGACAATAATTAAATTAAATAAATATTGTTGAAGATAATTAAATAATATCTTTTATTAATATTAAATTAGCATAGATAATATCTTGTTTAAATAAATTATTTTAAATTAAAACTGTAGATAAATTTGTGCTTTTAAAAGCTGGAAAAGGACCAATAGGAAGCAGGCCTTTTGAGAAAAGAAAGCAGGGAAGCTTTATTGAGTTTTATTTTGTTTTATTATTATTTTTATGAGAAGATTATTCACACACAGAGGGAAGTTCTACTCTGTTGTTTTTGGATCTGAAAAAAAGAAAGAAAAAGAATTTTGGTTGTAAACTTGGGAGAAAAATAATTGATTTGAAGATAGGTGGATTCAAAAAGAGAGCTCCAGGAGGGATCGAGAAGGATCTGCAGGAGAAATTCGAAAGGTTGCAGAAGGGATTCTTCTTCAGACGAAGGACTCCAGGTTCTTCCTTTGCTATTTATTATTTTATTGTGCTTCGAATAATACCTGTTGATGCATGTATTGAAAAATTTATAGAAAGAAATTCTGTGGTTTGAAATTTATTTGAATGAAACCCTTGATTTTTCTGTTGAAAACATTAGTTAATATGTTCTGAAATTCTTCAACTTAGTAGAGAAAATTATTGTTTAAAATAAAAAAAATCACCATTGATTGAAGGATGAATTTACATATTGAGTTATACTAGATCTATTAAAAAAAAAAAAAAAAAAAATCTATTTATTGTAATATTCGTTTTGGATCTTTTGTTATATATATATATATATACACAAGTATATATGTGTATATATATATATATTGCTCTTTATTTAAGAACTTCATTGATAAATTTATATTATCTGTTGAATTTCAAATTTGTTTACAGAATAACACAGCAAAAGTAAGTTTGATTTTTTTAATAAAAATCCTTTTTTTCTTGGTTTTCGTTGACAACGAAATTGTTTGAAATAAATAAAATAAAATATAAAGGTAATAAAAATAAATTATTATTAAAAAAAAAATTTAAAATTGTAGGGGGGGAGTGGTCGGCCTAGGGCCGTACCACCCCGACCCCTTCTCTGCCACACGCAGCCACACTGGGCTGCGCACAGCAACCGAGGGCTGTTGTATGCAGCCAAGTGGGGCTGCGCCCCTGCCCCCCTGTGGTACTGCATACCACAGGCGGTGGGGCTTTGCTTTTAAAAGACTCGTTTATTAAATGAATTTAATTCTTTCTGGAGTTTGTTTAAAATTCGATTTTGTTTTTGTTTAACTCGAATATGAAATAATTAACATATGTATAGATAAATATCAATCTCGGTTTATTTAAATTCAAAATTTAGTTTTGGCGTGGGTTGATTTAGAAATGTTAAAGTTATATTAAAATTTTATATATTTATATTTATTAATGTTACATTAAAATAAATTATATATATATATACATGTATATATTTATTAGGTTTATAATGAACTTTAATATTATTGTATATATATCAATGTTATTTTAATTATTGTTTTTATTCTATAATATCTATTTTTAAATATATAAGTATACATGATTACAATGGATTATTAAACCAATTTTGATAGCGTAATATTAAATAAGCGATATAAATTTATATTGGGATATGTATGTTTTATTATATATATTTATATGCAGATGAAAATGGGTTTTGTTGGTAAGTTATGTTATGGGAAGATTATATATGTTTTTATAGTGTTATAGTGTGGTTGTGGTAATTAGAAATAAATTATGTATTTTGAATAGAATGGAGTTTCTTGGGGTTATTGATTTACTTATTTGTTGGAATTGTTACGCTTTGGAAATATTTGAAGTCTTGTATTGGTTAAACGTAATTGTTATCCTTAAGATCAATTGTTAAGTCCATTGTGATTCTCTTCATTGTTTCATTGTGTCGTATGGGAGAACCCTAGCTTTATTGTATCTTTCGTAGGAGGCCAAGTTGTTGTTTAGGGCTTCCAGAGGTGGGAATCTGAGATGAATTTGTGATCTCGTATTTTGATGTTGGGTCTATGTGTTGACCATAGTTATGATTTACTTGTTGATGGATTGTGCCATTGTGGTTATGTTTCATGTGTTATGGCGAGATGGTTATGCCTCGTGGAGGATCCATGTGTTGGTTCAATCATATTTTGCTGATGCAGTCCTTTTTGTGTTGGTTATTTTGGGATTGAGTGTTTAGAGAGAGTGGCTCTAGTGGGGGCCGGCGCACAAAGGGGCTGTCAGGGTAACCCACATAGAGTTAGTTTAATCAGTGATAACTTAAGTAATAAACCACGGGTGGGGATTAAACATTAACAAGATAATTGTGAAGCCTCGTCCACCTGTTAGTGCTATCACAGACTAAAGGGGACTGAGAAGGCCGTGGTTGGAAAGGTCATTACCTTGTCCTCATGAAAGGTCAATGACTCTGCATGAGTGACCCTATGGAGCGGCGCCTTGAGATAGGCCGTCTGGAGAACCATAGATAGAAGCGGCACCTTAACTTGGTTGTCTAGAGAATCCATGTAGAGATGGAGGCGGCACCATGTAATAGGTTGTCTGGAGAATCCATGTGAAACCATGCGATGACACTCTTGTCTAACATTCTGTTTGTGTTGATTTACTGAAGTCCTCTGGAAGTGTTTTATTGATTTGTCTTTGGACATGGTTGGATGTAGTACATGATATTATGTCTTGAGTTCGATATTATGTTTGGAGTTTCTTTGATGTTGTGAGTGTGACTTGTTGTTATGTTCAGAAATGTTTTGTTGTTATTCTTTTTAGATTTGTCGTTGTTGAGTTGCTATGTGGTCTTTGGTGTTAAGTTATCTTCTTGGAGCTAGTCTTTGCTGTTGTTAGACGTACTTGGTCGGGGACCCTTCCTTGTCTACTCTCAACACGGGGGTGGTTGGGTGGAACGTGCTTCGCACCCCGTTGGGTTCCCTCTTCTGTTGCAGATGTATCTTTTACTTGCAGGTTTTGGAAGATGTTGATGATCCAGTTATTCTTGTGTACCAGATAGTTGTATATACTTCAGTTGTAATGTATTTAATGTAATCATTGATGTATTGTCTCCCACATGTGTTGGGATGACCTTGTTGTAATTGGTATATGTAGTTATTGAGGTGTACCTTTAGTTAGTTGTATTTTATTATTATTTAGGATGTAATGTATATTCGAGCCATGTTTTGATTCAGGAGCGATCACTTGTAATAGTTGGTTATGTTATGTTGTAGCTATCGAAATATGTAACACTTTATATCTTTATCATCACATGTGTTATCATATGTACTTATGTCATGAATGTAGTTATTGTTTAATGGATATGTAAATGATGAAATGAGAATGAATGGATTTATGTAACTGTTCAATTATGGTTTAATTTATTATCGTGTTATGGGTTAGTGTAGTCATGTCACTTCGTGTACCCCATTGGAACAAGTGTGCCTCTTAATACATTGTTATGTTATAATACTTAAGTATGTTATGATATTCTTTAAAAAAAAAAAAAAAAAAAAAAATTGTTCGTTGTTTGTTCTTTGGGGTTTGCACTGGGCGGATAAACCCTAATTCTAAGCCTAACTCCTAACCCTAATCCTAGAATCCTAACCCACTAAACCTTCTGCAACCCTAATCCTATTCCTACTCCTAACCTTTAACCTAATCCTAAACCTAACCCTCCTAACCCTAACCCTAAACAAAATCAATAAACCTAACTCCTAATCCCAACCCTAATCCTAATCCTAACCCTCTAACCCTAACACTCATCCTAATCCTAACCCTAACACTTCATCCTAATCCTAACCTAATTATACCCTAACTCTAATCCTAATCCTAACTCTAACCCTAACCTCTAACCCCAATTTAACCCCAAATAAAATATTTAATAATATATATAAAATACGCTGAGACATATCCTTCTCTAAGGCGCCTATTGCACTTTTATGTGAGAAATTGATTTAAAAAATAGGCGCCTCGAGAAGGATATCTCTCGACATATTTTATATATATTATTAAATATATATATGCTAGTAGCAATTGCAACACAACATGTAATATCTTTAATAAATTATTTTTATATTTATATATTTTATATTAAATAATTATAATAATTAATATATTATAATATGATAGTATAATATTTGTAATATTATTTAAAAAAATAATATATATAACTTAATATTTAAATGTTAAGTTAAAATATATTAATATATTTTAAGTATATTTATAATATTATAATAAAAATATTATATCAACAATATTTAGTTAGGATTAGGGTTAGGGTTAAGGTTAAGAGATATAGTTAAGGTTAGGATTAGGTCTAGAGATATAGTTAGGGTTAGGGTTAGAGTTAATATATAGTTAGGGTTATGGTTAGAGTTAATATTACCATGAGAGACAAGGTTTGCATTAAAATTAGGGTTAGGGTTATATACATGTAATATCTTAAATAAATTATTTTTATATTTATATATTTTATATTAAATTATTATAATAATTAATATATTATAATATGATAGTATAATATTTGTAATTCAATTTTAGAAAATAATATATATAATTTAATATTTAAATGTTAAGTTAAAATATATAAATATATTTTTAGTATATTTATAATATTATAATAAAAAAATATTATATCATCAATATTTAGTTAGGATTATGGTTAGGGTTAAGGTTAAGAGATATAGTTAAGGTTAGGGTTAGGTCTAGAGATATAGTTAGGGTTAGGGTTAGAGTTAATATATAGTTAGGATTGGGGTTAGGGTTAATATTAGGATGACAGACATGGTTTGCATCAAAATTAGGGTTAGGGTTATCATCAAGATAAGCTTAGGATTAAGGTTCGGGTTAGCATGAGGATTAGGGTTACAATAAGGTTTGGGGCCAAGTTTAGGGTTAATATATATGGTTAGGGTTGGGGTAATAATTGGGGTTAAGGTTATCAAGATTAGGGTTATAGTTATGTTTTGGATCAAGTTTAGGGTTAGGATTATGGTTAGGTTGGGGTTAAGAGATATAGTTAGGGTTAGGGTTTAGGTTAGGATTAGGGCTACAGATATAGTTAGGGTTAGAAATATGGTTAACATTATGATGAGGGTCAGGGTTCACATCAAAATTAGGGTTAGGGTTAGCATTAAGATTAAGGTTACATTTAGGTTTGTTGTCAAGTTTAGGGTTAATAGTTAATGTTAGGTTTGGGGTAATAATTGGGGTTAAGGTTATCAGGATTAGTGTTATAGTTATGTTCTCGATCAAGTTTAGGGTTAGGATTATGGTTAGGTTGGGGTTAAGAGATATAGTTAGGTTTAGGGTTTAGGTTAGGATTAGGGTTAGAGATATAGTTAAGCTTATGGTTATGGTTAAGAGATATAGTTAGGGTTATAAATATGGTTAACATTAAGATGAGGGTTAGGGTTTGCATCAAAATTAGGGTTAGGGTTAGCATGAAGAATAGTTTAATAGGATTAGGTTTAGGATTAGCATTAGGATTAAGGTTACATTTAGTGTTTTATAACCCAGGGCCTAACACTAATGCTAGCCCTAACCTTAACCATAAGCCTATTTCTAACACCAATTCTTTCACTAACCCTAACCTTCAACCCTAACCCTAAATATAGCTTATCCCTATCTTTAACCCTAATTATACCCTAACTCTAACCCTAACCCTCCCTAAGTGAACCTTAACCATAATCCTAATGCTAAACCTAATTCTAATCTAATGCTAATTTAACCCTAATTAAACCCAAACTCTAATCATAATTACACTCTAACCCTAACCCTTATCCTAGTTGAACCCTTAACCCTAATTGAACCCAAACCCTAATCCTAATTACACTCTAACCCTGATTTAGCCCAAACCATAACCTTAACCCTAACCCTAATTGAACCCTAACCCTAATTAAACTATAGCCCTGATTGAAATCTAACCCTAATTAAACTCTAGTCGTAATTGAACCCCAACCCTAACCCTATTTGTTCCTAACCCTAGTATCTCACAAATACAGGATCAAGACCTTGCCAACTCTCGTAAACCTTATTGGATAGTGATAAAAGCTACCTTATCTTTCATTAAGGTAGAAATTTTTTGTTATACAACATGCCCCTTGAAAATTGGAGATAGGCACTGCAAAAAGAAGGTAAACACTAATGAAAATGGTCAGTGGTATTGTGGAAGATGTGATAAAACTTTCCCTAAATGTGATTATAACTATATACTTCAATGCAAAGTGGAAGACCATACTTCATTCACTTGGATTACAACTTTTGAAGAAGTGGCAGAAGAAATTATGGGTGTAACAACAAAAGAATTGAACATTTTGAAGCATGAAAAACAAGATGATGTTAAGTTTTCACAAATTATACAAAAGGTCCTTTTCAATAGATATATCTAAGTTAGTTAATGCCATTTTGTCATGATATACTTCTTTGATGCTGTCAATACTAAATCTAATGATTGATGAACATTTTTGCTTTTAAATTTATTGTTCTTGGTTGATTGTTGTTATAGATAAGTTGGTATGATTTCAAATTTCAATGTGTACCCTTATATATGGGAATTGAGATAAAACAATGACACAAACAACAATGAAATGAAATTGATTGCTTTCCAAATTCATATTCATGAAAATGTAAGCATTTTTTCAAGTCAATAGGCATCTTGATAAAGATAACTCTCGGCGTGTTTTACATATATTATTAATTAATATAGGTATACTAGTTAATTAAATTATTAACTATATTTTATTTGTATTATATATTGAATTGTTAAAAGATGTAAAAATCTTAATACTAAATATATAGGAAAATGGTTAAAAAATTACATATTTTTCAAAAAATAAAAATATTAATATCTTTTCTCTACTTATCTCTATCTCCCCTCTCTATATCTCCTTATATAGACTATCTTTCCATATCTCTCTATATATATATATATATATCCCCTCTATCTCCCCATCTCTATATATTTATTTCTCCATCTATCTATCTCTATATCTCTATCTATTTTTATCCCTTTTCCTCTCTCATTCTTATATTCATCTCTACCTCTATCTATAGGGAGAGATACAAAGGTGGTGCTTACTGGATCCTCCCAAAGATCCACCCAATCTCAACACTACTCCCAACTATTTTGGAGCATTTAAGTACATATTGTATGCTAGATTAGGGAGGCATGTGTCAAAGCCTATATTTATTGATATAAAATAGGTCCAAAGTCACAAATCTGAGGTAGAGTTAGTTATAGTTTTGTACAAAATTTCAAGTGCCACATAGAGCAAAGATATTCCAGTTTTTTATATCATGTCATCAAATTTGGCACTTCATCAAGATTTGTATCTTCATCAACATTAACAAAAGCAAAGGTATGTACTTGAATCCCTTGTATTTAAATTTTTCTATATATATAAATATTTTAATATTTTCCCTCAAATCCATAATATATATATTAGTGTGTATTTATTTATTGCAATAAAGAATTAACCTAAGTAACACATTAAGAATTCTAAGGATTTTGTGCTTGGAAAAAATGCATAACAATTTTTTTTGTTGGATGTTGTGTTGTATAGTTTAGAAAAACTCAAATTATGAATAGGATTTTAAGCTATAATATGGTAGCTACAAAAATATAAAGGAAATCTATTATCACCCACCTACAATTTAATACCATATGAAAAATCACATGTAGTATTATCTACAACTAATTCTTGACATATTAATTTTATAAAACCATGTACCATACAATAAACTTCTCCCAAGAAAGAAACCCTTAGTGAACATTAATTGAACCCTAATTGTAGATTCATAACTCTAATCATAACCCTAATTGAACCCTAATTGTAGATTCATAACTCTAATCATAACCCTAAGGGAACACTTATTGAATAGTAGTCCTAATTGTACCCATAATCCTAACTTTGAACTATAGTTGAACTCTAATCCTAACCCTAACACTAATTCTTATCCTAATTGAACCTTAACCCCCAACCCTAATCTAGTTAATTTTTTTTTATAAAATTGTAGCAAGCCCATCTATACTTGGAGATTTATCCTTTTTATATATTCTAATATCCTTTACAATCTCATCCTTACTCTATATCTCTAGTAGGCCAATCATTGTCTTCCTCTTTGATTTTCCTAGGGATGACTTGTGCACAATGATTTTGGGATATTTTATAGTCCACATTGCTATCTTCAACAAAGAAAATATTTTAATAGAAAGATCAAAATTCATTTATAACCAAAGAAAGACCATTTATATGTTGATTATTCACCTAGATTGATCCAATTTCTTCCCTAGCATTTTCTCCTTTATATAATTAAAGAAGAAATCAAAGCCTTTATCTCCATTTTTTAGCCAATTTATTTTAGCCCTAACTTTTAAACCATGAATCTTCTTAATTTACAAATTTCTCAAATTATGCTTGAATCTCACCAACTCCTCATTCAAGGACTCATGCAATTGAGATTAGATGGAGATAAAATCTTATTGAAGCAATTCTTTGATCTCCTTCCATCAAAGGCTCTTTTTTCTGCACAACCTGGAATAGGGACCTTGAGTTGGTAACATTGGAATCCTATTTTTCAATTGATAGCAGAGAATTTTTTTAGCAAGATCCTATCAATTAATTTTTTTAGCAAATATTAACTTCTTATATTAAAAATAATTTAAATATTTTAACACATGCATTAGATGGACCTTTGGTTTTTGATGATTTAGAGATATTATGTATTGATAATTGTGTGATTGAAAGGTTTAACAAATATAAGTCATTTGGAAAAGCCTATGAAATCTAGGTTGAGCAAGTGATTAGATATGGACTCTTTTGCATTGAAAGAGGTGTAATATTATATAAGGAAATTGAGGGAAAAAAAGGAACTAAATAATGATCTCCAAATACTAGAAAATAAGAATCTATCTAGAATCTAGTAATAATATATATATATAAATTGATACAAATACACAACTAAACAAAAAAATTCTCATATTTATTTTAAATGTTTGATATATGTTATTCATTACATATTTTTTAAATTTTGTATGCTTTTGGTGGAGTTACTATTGGAAGGAGAATATAATTGTAAACTATATATCTTTTAAGTAAATCTATATCTTTTAGTATTTAAAATTACTTAAATAGTTTCCTCATTGATATCTAGCTTACTTTAACATACACCATAATAGAAGTTCACATGCACATCAATCTTAGAGAAAAAATATATATTCATGCCCTTTTTCATTACTATTTTTTGTAACACCCCTCCGTTTTGGCTCTTTGATCAGCAGTGTTTTCTTTGTAATGGTTGTGTTTGATTATGCTTTGACTTTGGAACTTGGTTGCTTTTGACCACTATCTGTTAAACGATGTGAATGATATATTTCGATGTGATGTTATCCTAATGTTACCCCTATGGCATGTTTTGGATTAACTTAGAAGATATCTGATTTAACGATGTTCTATGTTGTTGATCATGTTAATGATGTTAGATGCGTCAGTTAGTGAGATTGTATTGGTGAAGGGGACGGGATTGTATCACTCGCTTGCGAGTGCCCTACGATTCTGAGATTTCCTCTTCACAGTGTGTCTGATCATATTATGTATATATGCACGTTCGACATGCTCTTTGTTGCAGGTTGGCAGGTATATGACATCGACTCCACCTGGTTTCCAAGTTTGAGCGTGTCCATTGACCAACAGAAACTAATTGGGAGATAGTAGCTAGGTTTTCTGTGTCAAGTCGTTACCCTAGTCACCGAGTGTCGTCGGGTTGTAGTCGGGTTTGGTTGTTTCATGTTGCCCTGATCACCTTGATCTTTAATTAAATTCAAGTTAAAATGGCTTATGTTGCTTAACTGCTGATTAAATGCTCTTGGTTGTAATGCTAGGAAATTATTTACTGTATTAATTAATTTAAATTAATTAATAAAATAATCTAATAGTGGATTAGATTTATTTTATTGATAATTTAAATTAATTGTGTGAATTAATTAAATTATTCCTTTTTGAATTAAAAGTGTAAAAGATTTAATTCTTTTGTTGAATATAAAGTGCTAAAATATATTGAATTCAAATTGGAATTGGAAAATTGTTTTAAGTTATTAAAAATTCAAATGTTTTCTTATGCAATGACTTGGGGTAGAAAAGATATTTTCTAAAATAGTTGACTATTTTTGGGGGAAAGATATTTGTGAAAAGTTGAATTGAAAATTGAATTTAGTTTGAATTTGAAAGTGAGTTTGCATTTGTATTTGAATTTAATTAGAATTAGAATTAGAATTAGAAGTTGAATTTGAATTTGAATTTGGGAAGTTTGGGAAAAAAAAGGATATATTTTCATTTAGGGTTTTCTTTCAATCTCTCTATGGATTCTTGGTTTGAATTTTGGGGTGGAGAGGCTTGGAGGAGGCTAAGATTGTGGAGTTGAAAGAGTGCTTGAAAATCTCCATTGTTAAAGCTTGCAAATTTTGGAGGAAACACAAGGTTCCATCATTTCTCCCTTCATCTTCTTGCTCATTTTGAATGATTGGAAATATAATGTTAGATTCAATGGAAATTCATGGAAAAGCTCTTAAATTTGGTAAATGGTAGATAGATTTGGAATTGAAACCCAAACAAGAAATTTATACCAAATTATGGAAAGAAAATCCAAGAAAACTCACTGTTAAAACTAGATTTTGAAAACCCATTTTATTGTTTTGAAATAAGTTCTATTTTCTTAAATTGGGTTGGATTATTTTTACAATTTGAGTATGAAATCAAAATTTGAGTATATATATTTGTGAATACAACCATATATATATCAATATATGGAGATACCCACAAATATATATACAAATGTATTTGTTATTTTAGAAAATTTTAAATTTTGGGCAAAACCCCCATAAAATTTTATTGATTTTCGTCTCTGGAAAAACACAGAAATAATTTAAAATAATTTTTTTGTGGTTGTTGTGAGGTGGGAGGCCAAACCCCACCCCACCGCCGCCGCGGCCGCGGCCGCCGCCCGATAGGGAGGCGGGCACTGTGTGCTCCGCACACAGCCACCGCCGCCCGACAGGGAGGCAGGCACTGTGCGCTTAGCGCACAGGCTCCGCCGCCCGGCCGGTAGGCAGGGCGCTGTGTGTGGGACACACAGGCTTCGCCGCCATGGGTGGCGAGGGCCTGCATGCCAGGGCTTCGGCCCTTTGTTTTCTTTAAAACAATTTCCTTTTTTTAGTAAAGTTGTTTACTTTTATTTAATCTAGTTTTTTTTTTATATATATTATTTATATTATATTTTATATATTATATAATATTGTATATTGTATATTATATAAAATATAATATATTTAATATATATTAAATTAAAAGAATTTTTAGTAAGTTCAAAATATATGTATGTTAATCATGAGAATTTTAAAATATGAATTAATTGGGAAATGTATATATATTATTTGATGTATTTTATTCAATGGGAGTTTAAATTTAAAGTTATTTAATTGATTCATTTGCAAATAAAATATTGTTTTATTTGGTATATTTAGATAATGTTAAATGTTAAACTAGAACTTCTAAACGACCATGTGATCATGAAACTTAGAGAGAACGGTTGATTTAAATTTTAACCAGATAGCTGCATTATTAAAATGTTTTGATTATGATTATGGTTATGAAATTATGAAATTTAGAGTAAATGATCTGTTCTTTAAATATTTCAATGTCGTGAAAAGAAATGGGATCAATTGATTGGATAAATGCAAGTCATGAAATCTGTGTTTGAATGGATTTAGGAAATCCGAACATTAGCTTACCTATTTGTGTGAAATGTTTTCAATGTTTAATTGTTCGCCTTCGATGTTGTGGAATGAGAGTGAATGTTTTGAGAATCTTCCTAATATGGATTCATTTATTGGTATGGGTGGTTATATGTGAGTCAGCCTTTGTTTTGTACTTTGGTTTCCGCATTATGGGAAAGTTTGTTTGTCAAAATTACAATTTTTGGATTGTAGAGAACATGTGATTATATGATTGTTGACTTTAAGTCGTTTCTTGTTGATCATGTAAGTCTTCCAGCAGTGTTTTCTTGAGATGATGCTATGTCTCTTATGTTTTGCTTTGGCTATCTTGGATTATGTGTGAGTTAAGCTTAAGTGGTTACCTGGTTCTTTGAACAGGTTGTGTGACCTTGTGATTCGTGCTTGAGTTGAGTTATCAGTTTGTTATGTGGGCCTCATTATGTTAGTCAACCTTGTGTTAGCCTTAGGTAGTGCACGCTTTGGTTTCAGTTTTGGACATCCATAGTGATGTGTTACCTATTGAGGTGTTTGATTATTTGTGATAAGTGTTAGTGCATTGTCTACCCTTGGCATGTGGTTGAGTTTCGTGTTGTCGATAGGGGAATGGCTTTCAAACGAGCGCCGGGCCCAAAGTGGTTCCAGGATAACTGTAACGCCCGTCGTGCAAACCCCAGAGAACACACACAATATGCGAATAATTTTTTTTTTTAAATAATAGAAATAACATGTAACAACATTAAATCATAAACACATAGCATAACACATAACATTAATACACTTGGTTCTCTGGGGCACGCGAGGTTACATTGCAACCACAAAACAACATAAAGATAATGAAAACAACATAACCATTTAATTTATAAAAACCAAATACAAAGATACAACTGATAGCCATGATGCGAGTATGACAACATCGCATAATTACATCCATGATAAATCTTTTAACACGATCCAATTCAAACCTAACTATTACATCATTGAAATAATATTACATTACAATCTTCTTTGATACAAGAATTACATTGAATTTCCCAACATGGGGATTGATACAAAATAATGAACATGAAGTACAACTGATCACTGGAACATCTGCACTGCGGAAAGCTGAGATGACAAGACGCTGATGGGGAACCCAACGGGTGCGGAGCACGTTCCACCCAACCATGTGAATTACGAAGTAACTCACCCCCCGTGCTCAGAGGTGACGAGGAAGTGAACCCGACCATGGATGTCAACCGACTCAACAACATGATACAGAACAAGTATAACTCAAATATGCAATGCACAACCATCGACGTACTCAATCACATAACAAGTTAAACTAAGAACTCAACACGATAACATGAAGTAATATCACTGAACAATCACGAATCAAATTCACAAGAAATCAAAGATACATCACAAAGAGATAACATCCAGAGGCAACAATAACAAAGCACAAGGGTGTCAAGTGGAGAGTGTCATCGCATAGCTCTCATGGGATTCTCCTGGCCCTTCCTCCAACTGAGGCGCCGGCACCCATCTATGGATCTCCTGGCCCTTCCTCCTAACTGAGGCGCCGGCACCATAGGGTAGCTGATGCGGAGCCAATAGTCTCTCGTGAAGACGAAACTATGACTATGCCGACCACGGCCTTCCCAGTCTATCACTAGTCTAAGGTAGCCCTAATGCATAGCCGAGGAATCCAAAGTTTTATTATCTTGTGTGATTAAACTACCCAACCCCCTAAATCTATTGTTTAGGTTATCACTTGTTTACTACTCTTTCGAGGGTTATCCTGGCCCTTCCTCATCCGAGGCGCCGGCGCCCACGAAGAGCCACTCTCCCTCCTATGACCCCTAACATAACTCAAAACAGGCAAGGGTTGGATCAAATCATACAAACGTAAAACTCGAATCCACACATGCGAGGTATTATTCCTCTCGCGTCAATCCATAACAACTATCATAAGAACCGCCCAACCCTTCCAAGCACAAAATTACAAAGCTTCGAAACCAAAGGTATAATCAAGACGAAGACAACTCCAACAATAAACATGCCTCTGGACTAAGGTTAAATACGATAGGGTCCCCACGGGTCAACACAAATGAAAAAGAAGAATATAGTATAACGGGACAACTTACATCCAAATAACAAGATTATACCAGCAAGGTTAAAACCATCCTCAAGGAATAACCCAAAACGATTATCACAATCAAAACCCACAATCACAACAAAAGGGATCACGCTTGTCTAACATATTTATTTCAAATCAAATAATAGACAACATAAACGGGGCCTATATAAAATACAAAGCAATTACTTATCTATTAACACAATACCAACTACATTATTCCAATATAATGAATTTACATTTAAAAAAAATAAATAAATGAATCAATAATTACAATTCAACTTGAATAAATACATTACCTAAATTGATTAAAATTTCATTTATAAAATCCGTTACCATTATATTTTGAAAATTATCAAATACATATAAAAATAAAATAAAATAAAATAAAATATAAAAACCTAAATATGAATATATATATATATATATATATATATTAATATTAAATAAACCAAACTCTAAAAAAACAAAACATATTAAATAACCTAAATATAAAAGCGAGGAATTAAAAATGCGTGGTGTCTGTGACCCTTAATTTCTTGTACCTGTGACCCCATGCAGTGTACTGGCCGACATTGTTATTTCTTCTGTTAAGAATTTGGGAAGTCTGTGGTAAATGCAGCTACTCCCATCTAAAATAAAATTTGGAAACATAAAAACTCCGTAGACAAACTAAAGAGTTTTTCTCTTCATTTTTTTTATTATATTTTATATTTCCAAATATAGCGTGTTTCAAACCACGAACCCCCAAAAGAATATTAAATCCCTGCGCACATAAAAGAATGGATTTCGAAAACTTCAATTTTCGTCTTCTGTAAAAAGAATAAAAATATTTTACAAAAGGTTCAAAGGTGATATATGTAAATATATATATATGTATATATTTGTATATATATATATACATATATATATATATATATCAATCAGAATAGAAAAATATATATATATAACACACATATATTTTAACATCTTTGGTAGAAATGCAGTAGATTTAAATTAGAACAAAAGAGAGCAGGAATAGAAGCGATGAATATTTTTACCCATACCTATATATTTTCAAACTCAGATGCATTGTTTTTTTTAATAGAAATCTTTTTTTTTTTTTTTCTCTAAATGCTATTATTGATAATTTGTATGTTTCAGAAGATTGGGTTTCTTTTTGATTTGACAAAATTTGAATAGTATAATTTGTATGATTTTCTTTGTTTTCTTAATCTAATAATTTGCTCTAGTTTCAGTTTTCAACAGGAGTTCTCTATGTTCACAAAAATTATTTTTAATAGAAATCTATTTTTCTTTTCAGAAACAGACAGATAACAGAAAGGGTACGAGGAAAACTACGAGAGGAACCTGGAATCCAATGCAAATTTGAAGATGTCCTCGAATCCGATTCCAATCTTTAGTCCAGAACGAACTCAACAATCCCTGGAGCACTTCAGCTTTCTGTTCTTCTGTGTGTGTGTGTGTGACCCCTCAAGAATTCATAAATAAATAAAATATATTCTTCATCTCTCCAAAGCTCTCCCCAAAAATCCAGATAAAAAGAAAAATCAATCTTTAAAACAAGCTTTCTTTTCAACCCTCAAACCCTATTGGCTCACACTGTCTTTTAATTCTTTTATTTGTTTTAATTACTTTAATTCCTGTTTTGTAACTTTTCTTGCACCACACATTATATATTTAATTTAAATAAATTATTCACATAATTATCCACCACCAAATTTAATTAATTAAAATAATTTAAGCAGATTTATTATTTAATTATTATTTAATTGCAATATATGATTTTCAAAATAATTAAAATATTTAAATAATTAAATATTATTTAATCCAACATTTAACATAAATAATCAATTTCAAACGTTAAGATAAATCATAATTATAAATGCCCTCATAATAAAATAAGACAAAGCACAAACACAACAGACAAGGACGACAATTGCACAAAATCAATAACTATACCAAACAACGAGACGACCTGACATCATGGAACGGGAGGACTTCATCGTCACCTCTGTATCAACATTTATCCGTTGGGTTATTTGGTGCTCGCCCTGTCCTGCCGAAGCAGGTGGAATCGAGACTTATACCTGCAATCCTGCATGCAAACGAAGTTGTGTACATGTGCATATAAACATATATATGTCAAAGCATTAAAACAAGTTACTGCATTGTGAGAAAGAATTGCAACATAACAGGGCACTCGCAAACGAGTGATGCTATATTGTCCTTCGTCACACCTATTCTAACAATTATAGCATAGTCAAAGAATTACATTTCTAACTAATAATCACCTCCTAACATATTAATTTAAATCATTGCATCATATCACAATTCATAAAATTAACAGATATAATCAACCATAATGTCATATAAAGTAATCATGTCCAAAATGAAATAACATCGTCTAGCATCTAAACTAACCATATCAAACAATAGCAACATCATCATAGTATCTGACTAACCACATCAATAATAACAGTACCATCATAGTATCTGAGCATCAAAACAAAACATAAAACCACTGAGTCCATCTAGCAACCAGGAGGGTTATTACAATAACTCGTGTGAGAGTCAGTTAATTAAGTGAAAATTAAATTAACTTACTAGGGAGAGAGTAGCTTTGAACATTAATAAGATAATTTAGCCTCGCTCATTGGCTCAAGGGCTTGTACGAGACTTGAGATGAGTCGGGAAGGCCTGGAATGGCAAGATCGTTATCTCGTCTTTACGAGAGATAATCGATTCTGCTCTGGTGTGCATGTGGGGCCGGGAGTCGGTTGAGGTTTCCAGGATATCCCTAGAGGGGGGCCGGGACCTAGGAAGACTTGCCAGGAGATCCCATGCAGCCTTTGCGATGACACTCCTCCTATGACAGCAGTCGGTATGGTGTTGTACCGTTGGTTTATTTTGTACAGTGATGGTACTCGATTTTGTACTCTGGAAGCATTGTAACCATTGTGTTAAGTAACGTGGGTTTTTTTCTTGTTTCAGTTCAGTGTGCTAGCTTGTGTCTAGAGGTAGATGGTCTTGTCTAGGAAATCCTTGTTACTATCTCCTAGCACGGAGGGAGTGCGGCCTTTGGGTTCCACGTGGTCGGGTGGCGTGCATTCTTTTCCATTGGTTCTTCTTCTTGATCGCGTGGTCGGGATTTCCAGTTGGAGAGCTCGTTGGATGATGTTTCTTTTCTGGCTTCATTCTTTTCAATTGATCTTTATTTTATTACCCCTCATTTGTTATCGAGGTGGAATTTGTAAATTGTAATCATGATTATTGGACTTACCTCATTCGGGGAATGAGTGTTGTAATCTTATTGTTTAAATGTTGTTATTGGAATCTTGAGGTATTTTTATCATTGTTGTAATTTATCTTGTATGGGATGTATGTAATCTTAATTCTGTAAGTGATTAATGTTTCGGTTTATTTTAATGTTAGTTGTTGTTTGGGTTTTTAAGTAACCTTTGTCTCGTGGCCTTAGAGGTTGTTGGCAATATGTAATCATCTTCATGTTATTTGTACTTAAAAAAAAAAAAAATTGGTACGTTTAAGTGGTGAATTGCAACTTCCTCTAGGGTTGCGTGGTGGGGCATTACATTTTTAGTAAACTTTGAATAGATTGTCCTTTGTTCAATAACAAGTCTACAAGTGGGATATTCTTGTGTGAATTAATCTCATGACATTACCCTACCTTGCATAAGATCTACTAGTGCAAACTTGACGTAGTAATTATCAACCCTACACATTTAAAATTTAAATTCAATTTAAATCTTGACAGCACCCTCCCACTAATCATTGTGAGCTTACCTATTGCATGTTTATCTTGATTTGCATGTTGTATTTTACTTAAATAAAATCATTTAAGCATTTCAAATGATCAAAGATTAATAGGACAATGAGGATTTATCAAAAGAACATTTTCATTGAGAGTATAGTAACATTTTCTCATAACATATATCATCATGTCTCTAATTTTATCATCATGTCTCTAATCATTATTCCTATGTCATGGAATTGGTTTGGTTAGGGCTCTAATTGAGGAGAACAAAATCCTCACAATTTAGCACATTCCCTAAAAATGTTACTAAACACTTTCTATCTATATTCCCTAAAAATGTTACTAAACACTTTCTATCTATATTGTAATACCCCTCCTCTTATTGTTTGGATTTAGTATTTTTCTATGCGTTCGTTTGCTACTTGTGACTATGATGGTACTATTATTGTGTGACTTGGTTAGTTAGACTTTTGATGATGCTGTTATTTCATTAGTAGACTGTTGGTGATTATGTTTATGCACTTGAGGATTTGATTATTTCATTTGACATTGTGGTTGGTTAGATGTTAGTTCATTTTCAGAATTATATTATGATGCATTGATTTATTTAGATATGTTATGAGATGAATTGTTAGTTTTAAAATGTTATTTTATCAGATAGATTATAATTGTTAGAATAGGTGTGATGAAGGACAATATGGCATCACTCCTTCGCGAGTGCCCTGTTATGTTGCAATTCCTTCTCACAATGCAATGCTTTGATTTAATGCTTTGACTTTATATATATATGTATGCACATGTACACGACTTCGTTTGTATGCAGGATTGCAGGTACAAGTCTCGATTCCATTTCCTTCGGCAGGACAGGGCGAGCACCAATAGCCCAACGGTTAAATGTTGAAACAAAGGTGACGATGAAGTCCTCCCATCCCATGTCAGATCGTCTCGTTTGATTGGTATTGTTCATTTTTGTATTTTGTCGTCATTTGTGGCTTGTGTTTTGTGTGTCGTCGTATCTTGATTAATGTGGTATTTTATAAGTTATGATTATTTAATTGATGTTGATTTTTTTTACAAATTGTGAATTTGTTAATTAAAGGAGGATAATAAGTGTGTATGTTAATGTTGGTTTATTTGTATGAAAATATTTAAATGTTTTATTTAATTTTTTATAAAGTCATATATTTCAATTAAATGATAATTATATATTAAATGTGTTTTTAATTATTTTAATCATTTATTTGGTGGTGGATAATTATGAGAATAATTTATTTAAAATAAATATGTAATGTGATGTGCAAGAAAAGTTGCAAAAACAGAAATAAAAGCAATAAAACAAATAAAAGAATAAAAAGATTGTGTGACCCAATAGGAATAGAGATCAGGGAAAAAGCTAGCTTTTAAAGAATTGATTTTCTTTCAATTTGATTTTTGAGAATGTTTGAAGGATGGACATTATATTTTTATTTAATTATGAATTTTTGGGGAGTTCACACACACACAGAAGATCAGAAAGTTGAAGTTGCTCAAGTCATTGTTGAGGTATTTTTGAATCTGAAGAGATTAGGGTTGAATCTTTTGCTATTATCTGAGGAGAGCTTTGGGAAAGAAATTGGTCTTCAATCTGTTGCTGGTGTTGTCTTGGGGAGTTCGTGCTGGACTAAGAATTGGAATCGAGTTCGAGGGCATCAGAGTCAAGCAGGCATCTTCAGATTTGCATTGGACTCCAGGTTCCTCTCGTAGTCTTCTCCTCGTACCCTTTCTTTTATCTGTCTGCTTCAGAAAGGAAAAAAATATATTTTATTAAAAATGATTTTTTGTGAATATAGAAAACTTCTGTTGAAAACTGAAAACTAGGGCAATTTATTAGACTAGAAAACAAAGAAAATCATAGTTATTATACTGTTTCCAATCTGTGAAAACCTTTAGTTTTCTGAAATCCTCAACTTGATAATATTAGCATTTAGAGAAAAATGATTTCCCTACTGAGAGCAATACATTTGAAAGTTGTAAATATGTGTGTGTGGAAAGTATGCATTACTCTGTAATTTTGTTTCATTCTGTATGTACACATAAAATTTTACTCCTGTGCTTAAAGATTTGTATATCTATATTATTGTATATAATATATATATATATATATTATAGTGTTATATATATATCCTTTATTATAAATCATTTTACTCGGTTTTAAATTTATTTACATTTGTGATCTGGGTGGATTTGTGCGAATGAAATTCGCGTCCTTGTTTTCTGTGTTTTAATTATGAAAATTGAATGCAATTTAAATAACATTTAAATCGCATTTTATAAAAGTTTTTTTTTGTTAATAAATTGTTTTGTATGGGGATTAGGGAGGCGACGACTGGGCCGTACCCCGCCCCTGCCCCAAGGCAGCCGCGGACTGCACACAGCAGTCCATAGACTGCTGCGTACAACAGCCCGTAAGGGCCGCTGTACCAGCTGCGGCCGACTGTGTACAGCCCACAGCTGGCCCTTCTTTAAATTTCATTTTTTTTTTATATATGTTAATTAATATATGTTTTTTTTTAGATTTTTGTTTATTTTTATTTTATGTATATATATATATGTATATATATATATATATATTATGTTTTTAAATATAATTATAATTTTCAAAATATAATTATAATTAGATTTTATAAGTAAATTTATAATCAGTTTACGCAATGATTATTTAGTCAAATGAAATTATAATTATTTAATGTTATTTATTTAGATGAAATTTTAATTATTTAATTGTAATATAAATTCATCACACTTTAGGAATGTAGTTTTGTAATGTATTAAAATGCTCAATTTTGTGTATAATTAAGTAGTTTTTATTTATTTTAAAATGGGCATTGTTTCATTCATTGTTTTGATTTAACAACTATATTAGACAAGATTTCAGTCTTTGGTTGTGATTGTAAACCTTGTTGAGGCAATTGGTTGTAATTATATAAATGGGATTGGAAACAAACGTAACAATACAACCTTGTAAATGTTATGTGAGTTTTCTTTTCATGTTGTAGTTTTCTCGTTCAGTGTTGTCGATGTGGGAACCGTATTGGTCTGTGAAAACCTTGTTCCAGAGGCTTGTGTGTTAAAGTGTTATTTGCCTTGTTTATGCTTTTGAGCGTTATTGGTGTTATGTTAGGAAGGGTTGGACGGGTTTGCAAGTCTTTTGATTATGTGCAGTTGTGAGATGGTTAATGCCTCGTGTATCCAATTTTGGTTTTAAGATTTATATGTGTTGGTTCAACCCTTGCCTACTTGAGATATGTTAGGGGTCA
>VDFB02339254.1:0-18702 GCA_007258455.2 Sequoia sempervirens
CATGTCTTAGTGAAGATTGGGAATATTTGGACTATTGGATGTTGTAGATATGTGGTTGTCATTGATGTCAACACTATTGGAATTCATGTCTTTAAGGTTGTATATGTTGAGGATATTGAGAAAATTATAATAAAATGAGTTGCAGGTTGTCAGTGATGAAGTGAAGTTTAGTATGTTTCTGAGCTCAGTACATTGATGATAAAAGTTTGTTGATTAAATGGTTTGATGTGGAGTATATCTATTTTATCCACATTAAGTTTCAGAGATTCACATGAAGATTTGATCGAGTTATGAGCAGTTGTGTTCTCACAATTTTTTTGTTGCTTCAGTTGGTGTTCCTAAATTAAGATGATGTGATTCTAGTAAGTTCAGTTGTTGTGGATGCTTCTCTGGTGATTCATGATGTTTGTGGATATTTCTAGATCATCCTCTATCTTTGTTTCATGTTTGCATTGATCGTTGTGCTTGGGATTGGTGATTTTCTCTTGCATGTTCATGTTTTTCATGTTCATGGCCGACAAGGTGATGGTAGCATGTTGTGGATCTTCATGCAATAATTTTTTAAGGTGTTTCATGTTCAAGGATTTTTTTTTGGGCCTTCATTATGTTGTGGCTGACATTGGTTGATTCACGTTGAAAATTTTTTATTGTTTTGGGCCTATAGTTTGCATATGCTTTATTATTTTGTTCAAGCCGAAATGTAGCGATGTAATCTGTTGTTGCAAATATATATAAGAAATTTGTTATTCCATTTGATGGCATGCATGTATGAGATTTGTGAATAATGTACTAATCATTCGAAGGTAGAAGCAGAGTGTGAAGAAGAGTGAGCAGAGTGTGAAGAAGAGTGAACAGAGTGTGAAGAAGTGTTCATGTGATTAACCGAAGCTGTAATCAGGCATTAGTAGATGCTATTTTCTTAGTTCAAAATCCTACGGATGTAACTTGAATGTTTCTATAAGATAGTGTGTCTTCCTTTGGGCAGTAATCCTTGTTGTAATTGAGCAGTGAGCTCTAGGCAGTGTGCATGAATGCATGTGCATTCCACATTTATTCTTCTTTATACTTTTAACAAGTATATCTTGTGGACTAACCTCCACCATGGTTTTTCCCCTAACAGGGTTTCCACATAAAAAATATTGGTGTTATGTGTGTTTATGATGTGTTGATGATTTATGCTTTCATGGTTACTAATTAGATCTAAGAATAAGGTTAATAAGTTTAATAAGTTTAAATTTTTGTGACAAGTTCAGCCTCTGGAGTTGTCTGCCCTTGTATTTGCCAAGGTGGTATCAAAGTAGTTTCCTTGGAAGAATTTTAATAGCTTGAGGTGTCCAGGGATGGTGACATATAAGAAGGATAGTCCGAGATTTGATGGAACAAATTATTCTTTGTGGAAGACTCAAATGTAGTGTCATCTAAGATGCATTGGTAAACCCTACTAGAACATTACAAGGAATATGTATGTTATCCCACAGAATGGTCCTTCTACTACTGCTAATATTAAGGATGTTGAATACAATATCAAGGCTAAGGAAACATTATTGAGTACTCTAACTTATTCTAAGATGACAAACGTTATAGATCTGAAGACTACTTATGTGATTTGGAAAAAGTTGGAAACTTTGTATGAAGGTGATGCTAATCTGAAGATTGCTAAGTTGTAAAGTGTGAAATATGAAATGTTGAGAATGGGTGATGATGATAACATTACTACTTTCATGCAAAGAGTGAATGAACTTGTGTGTGGTATCAGATGTACTGGTGGACAGTTGGAAGAATCAGAAATTGTTGCTAAAGTGCTTAGATCCTTGCTTGTTGCATACAAAGTCAAATCTACTACTATTGAGGAGCTATGAACTATAACAAATGTAACCAAAGATATGTTAATTGGTAAGCTTACTACTTTTGAGTTGAGTGAATTTGGTGATGCTCTTCCTAAGACAAAATTTTCATCCAAAGCTACTATTTCTAGAAGGGATAAATAGAATGTGATCCGGAGAAAGTTATTCTAGAAGATATTCAAATATGAGGAGGAAATGAGAGAGATTGAAGAAGATGAGAGAAAACTAGACGATCTTGAAGCACTTATTGTCAAAAGGGAAGCCAGAGGAGAAGGTAAGTATAAAGGGAAATTGTCTATTAAATGTTTTTCTTGCAATAAGATAGGTCATTTTGCATCAAGGTGTCCAGAAAGAGCTTCTAAGCCAAGACATAACAAACCTAAATTTCAAAAGAAGTGTTATTATGCTACTAATGAAGGTGTGACAGATGATGAATCTGATAAAGGAAATGGAAGTGAGGGCAGATGGATGTTATTGCTATCAAAGGGAAAATAATCCTGTGTCTCACTGAATCTTCTAATTGTAAAAATGTGGAGAAAGCCCTAGCTACTTGATTTGAAGAGAAAGATCAATGGGTGATTGACAGTGGATGCTCTCATCACATGACAGGTGATAAAATTAAGTTTTTGAGCTTGGAAAAGTATGAGATGTGTGAATAATGTCCTAATCATTTGAAGGAAAAAGTAGAGTGTGAAGAAGAGTGAGAAAAGTGTGGGAGTGTTCCGCGTGTAAGCTGGAACACTAATGAGGCATTAACAAATGTTATTTTTCGATTCAAAATCCACATGGATGTAATCTGAATGTTTCTATAAGATGAGTGTGTCTTCCTTTGGTGATGGCTTGATGTAGTGAGTGAAGTGAGCTCTACAAGCGGTGTGCCTAAATACCATTCATTCCCCATTTATTCTTCTTTATAGTTTTAACGAGGTATAATCTTGTGGACTGGCCTCCCACTATGCTTTTCCCCTAACGGGGGTTTCAAGTAAAATATTGGTGTTATGTGTGTTTTGATGTGTTGATGATTTATGCTTTCCTTGAGTTATTAATGCAGTCTGAGAATAAGGTTAATAAATTTAATAAGTTTAAATTTACGTGACAATGATTCACCCCTCTTAGTTGTCTGCCCTTGTGTTGCCAACATGGACTTTACCGAATCTCATATCAAGGAGTACAAAGTAGATCCTATCCACCTAGAAATTTCTACAATCTCAGACATCTCTATTAAGAAAGATGATTTTCCCCTTGCTAAGGAAGATAATTGTTCTCCTGCTGAGGATGATTACACCTTTGCCAAGGAGGATACTCATGCTTCTATTAAGGAGGCTAGTGTTTGTATTCCTACTAAGAAGGATGGTTGTGATCTTATAAAGGAGTGTGAAACTCATAGTTGGGATCAATCTCTTTATATTGATCCTCCTCCTTTCCATGAATTGCAAATATGTTATGGGGTGATCCCACAATATTTTTGGGAGATCTTGATTTCTACTAAATAAACATATTTTTAGAAAATATAATGATTTAAGCCTTAAAAGTTCCTTTAAAAGGATTCCAATTGAGGAGGTATTTATCAAACTACCTCAGATCAAACCCCCTTGGATAGAACTATGCTAGTTTTAAATCATACCTATAACACTATCTCCTTTACACCTATCAAATGTTAATAAAAAACCACTTTTGATTTACCTTTTGTGGGATTAAATGAATTCAATTAATTTTTTTAAAAAAAAATTATGTAGTGCTTATTATAAGCTTCCCAAAAAGTATAATTTTAAACAAATTTAATTTTATTATTATATATTTATTTTTTTATTTCTTGTGAATGTAGGTTTTTCCTTTGAAAATTAAACTTTATGTTTTCACATGTGAAATATAGAATATTATCAAAAGGTGAAAAATATCAAATTTCCGTGTGAAGTCCTTAGTCCAGCAAAAAAATTAATTTTTGATACATACAAAAAGGATTCATTATCTGATCCTCCTGTACGAATTGTAATTGGTTTGATTTCAAAACTTGATTAAGGAAAAAGTATTCAATAAAAACTATGAAACCAATTGGAAGCACTAAATATCATAGTTAAAATATAAATTCAAAAATTACAATTTTATCCTTCATGGAAAAAAATTTATGCATTATACAATGGCGTCCTCCTTAAAATGTTGTTTACTAAAAAAACTAGTTTTTGAGAGGGAGATGGAAAAAGAAGTGCAATATGATTCCAAAAAAATTGGAAAAAATATATTTATATCTATAGACCAAAAATGTCACAAATCACTAGTTTGCATTATCTTCAAATTACTCACGGTTTAGCTGCTATAGGTGCCCAAAAGTGAAGATTTAGCTAGAAAAAAATAGTTGAGTGTCTAGTTTGGCCAAAAATTGTAAACCAGTATTGTTGGATCACCCTATGGTCCAAGTTTCAATCTCTTTTCTAAATACGGGTATGGAGGTAAAGGTTGTGGATGTAATGAAAAAGATATTATAATCCCCATAGATTTTGATTCTTGTGGGTATAAGATCTGATTTGGATACTGTCACAAGCAGTCTAAGGTGAAACCATGGTTGAATATCAACATGATTTCCACTAAAGATCCTTCCCTTAAGTTAATTCATCCTAAATTTAGTGAAAAAAAGGTTCAATCCAACAAAGTTCTTCTAAATGTTTTCTCCTTGGAAGAAGCGCTAGAAGAATTCTTATGTAACTACTCTCTCTTACCTTCTTATCATCATAAGTGATGATTCCCATATTTCTTGAACAAACATGCATATTTTGGAGAATCTGTTATGAGTATTGATGAGGAGGCTTCTTTATCTAATGTGGATGATAATACTCCTACACCTCATCCTAAAGACCATAGAACTCTCCTTAAGGGGGATACTTTTGATATTTTCATCAATACTAAATCTTTTGAAAAAGTTATTGATATTGGAAAATGTCTTTCTTCAAAAGAGTATAAACAACATGCTAATTTGTTACATTCTCATCTCAATATTTATGCTTGGTCATATGAGGACATTCCTAGTATTGATGAGTCTATAGTAGTTCACAATATCATTTTATGTCCCGTTTCCAAGCCTATTAAACAAAAGATCTGTAAGATGAATCCAAAGGTTACTTTATTAGTCAATACTGAGATAGTAAAGCTTCTAAAAGCTCATTTTATCTATCTTATTGACTATTCACCTTGGATATCGAATATAGTCATCATTAGTAAACCTAATGGTCGTATTCATATTTTTATAGATTTTTGTGATCTTAATAAGGCTTCTCTTCAGGGTTATTTTCCATTGCCTAATATCAATATGATAGTAGACTCGAATGTAGACCGTGTCTTATTATCCTTTATGTATGGCTTCTCAAGCTATAATTAGATTCGTATTAACCCAAAATATTAGTACATGACAACCTTTACTACCCCTTGGGGTACTTTTTGTTATGTAGTCATGTCATTTGGGTTAAATAATTCCAAAGAAACTTAAAAACGAGTGATGACTCTTATCATTAATTATTTCATTCACAAAATCCTAAAAGATTATGTCAATGACATCTTGGCTAAGTCTATGACTTGTCAAGATCACATTGAAAATATTCATCTTATCTTTGAAAGACTTTAACTCTATAAGATGAGACTAAATCCTCTTAAGTGCATTTCTATCATAGATGCCAAAAAACTTTTAGGATTTATTGTTTCTCATCGTGGAATCAAAGTCGACATAAATAAAATTTATGCAATCATTAATATGCCACCACCCTAAAAATATCTCTCAACTACGTAGTTTTTAAAGGAAAATTTAGGTAATTCATTGATTTGCATCTCAATTGGTTGGTTGTACCCTTCCATTCATGCACTTGTGAAGAAAGATGTTCATTTTTAATGGGATGATGAGTGTGAAAAAGCTTTTGAGTCAACCAAAATTTATTTTCTCAATCCTCTTGTTTTGATGTTGGCTATGTAGGATTGACCTTTTTACTTTATATCTAAGCCACATCACCTCATGCCTGAGTGGCTTTATTATCTTAACATAGTAAAGAAAGAGAGGTCTACTACATTAGTCATATTCTAATTGATTATGAGACCCGATATTCTACCATGGAGAAACAATGTCTCACTCTCATTTTTACAATAGAGAAGTTAATAAATTATCTTCTCCATGCCAAAAACATGTAATTGTAAAATGTGATATTCTTAAACATTTATTTACTAGAAACGATCTTTCAGTGAGGTTGGTGAAATGGGTAATGTTTCTCTTTAAATTCAATAAAAAAATCATGACTCAGAAAGCCATTAAAGGGAAAGATATTTTTGATCAATTGGTGGAAGCCCCCTCAACCCACTCTTTCCCTAATCTGGAATTACTTTTAGATGATAATCTCTTCATGTTGAATAAAATAGATGTGTTGGAGATGTATTTTGGTGTAAATAAAGACATAACATGCGATCACATGAAAAGTGTATCAAGTAGGAATAATCTACAAATGATTCTTTTCTTCCCAAGGTGTCTTGCTTTTGAAATGATGTACATTAAATACCCTTAAATAATAAGACATAGCATGTAATCACATGAAAGGTGTATCAAGTAGGAATAATATCCAAATGATGCTTGGACTCCTAAGATGTCTTGATTTTGAAGTGGTGCATATTAAATAGCTTTAAATGTCAAGACATAGCATGTAATCACATGAAAAGTGTATCATGTAGGAATAATATGCAAATGATGCTTGGATTTGTTTTCAAAAAAAATACAGATTAAATATCTTTAAATACTAACACATAGCATGTAATCACATAAAAGTGTATCTTGTAGAAATAATATGCAAATGATGCTTGGATTCTTAAGTTGTCTTTTTTTTTAAACAATATGCATTAAATATCTTTATATACTAAGATATAGATGGAATCACATGAATAGTGTATTAAGTAGGGATAATCAGGTGTCTTGTTTTTAAATGATGCATATTAAATATGTTCAAATAATAAGACATTGCATGTAGTCACATGAAAAGTGTATAAGTTGGTTCATAATGATTTTGAAATAGGTGAGAGAAAATTATTAATTTGAATTTTTAAATTGTAAGGGTCAATTGCTTGTGGTGTAGGATTGATCATGCATGCCTGTTGTTAATGAATGTATAAGTGTAAATATATTGCTAAGTGTAATAATTGTCTAATATATAACTCTATATAGACAAGAATATAATAAAATCAAATACATAAAACATATATAAATGAAGAGAAACAGTAGATGAAAGATAAAATCCAACTTTATATAATAATATACTATTTATCAATAAATAATTTTATTAAAATTTTCTATCAAAATAAAATGAAAACAAAATGAAATTCATTAATATACAAATTTCCCGATTATAAAATTATATATCATAATTTGATATTAAAAAAACCACTAACTATTTTACCACATAAATTCATCAAAATCATAAACCAATACTAAACATTATTTTTTCATACAATAAAAAAACTCTATCAAAATAGAACCTAAGCTAACTGAAATTCATTGATACGAAAAGTTCACCATTACAAAAAAAAAAAAATATATACAAGAAACACTGAACTATTTCGCCGCGTATAAATTCATCAAAATCATAAACCAATGCTAGACTTTCTTTTTCCATACAATAAAAAACCACCCAAAATCATAACAGAGTCCATATAAATCGAAAACATAGACCATGAAAAGACCACATTCTACGAGCATATAAGGCAGCCAATGAGTGTCTAAGACACAGTGGCTATGCGCCTAGGACCTATTTAATGCATAACGTACCAAGGAAAACCTTGGAATCAAAACACACTATTTATTTTCGCCATTCCCTATTTGCAGTAAACAAGGAGACACCGTTTGGGTTGAAGCTGATCTCCTGTTTCAGACACGCTTCTGCAACAACAAACGGCAAACAAGTTTCAGTTGGCCATATTTCATCTACTTCTTGGCAAATTCAAACTTTACCTCCTGCAATACATTATAGGCTTACCAAATAGAACTTGGTTTGGTGTAATAATTCTTTCAAGATGAATCCCTCCCCATCCACAGGGACTGGCTGGCCAGAGGGATAAAGCAGAACTGCATTGTCACCGAACAGAGCCTTCACATTTATACGCTCCATTGAGGCATCAAATGAAATACCAAATGAAATACCTGATTCTGCATACAATGTTTTTAAAGCATAAAAACCCCCTTTAAGAAAAGAGTAGTACTAAATCTCTGTTTGTTAAATTATAACAGCACTATATTCTATAGATATCTTACACAAGGAATTCGGGTACTGTAATATAATGCATACCGGTATGAACAATAGTGCTGTCATTCTGTAGTGCCTCTACCGTGGTCGCCGAATTGGGGCATGACGCACAACTGGTTTCATTCGTCTGTTGAGGAAGTGAAGCAGATGGAGGTTCATCGGAACCTTCTCCGCTGGTGGGCGCGGAACTACTTTCAGAATCTAACCGTTGTTTTCTCCTGGTTCTTGCTTTTTTATTTCTGAACCAGATAAATACATTACCTTCTTCTACATCCCCATATGCTCGGAGCAGTTTAGTTATCCTCCGAACGTCGTCTTTATCAGGATTTTCTAATCCAGCATTGAAGGTGTCTTCTAAAATCTCCCATTGCACCGGAAGGGGATGCCATCGTGCCCTTGGCTGGGCTTTTTCCCGCATCGCCAGAGATGACGATGTTCCTGTTTCAAAATAAAAATAACCAAATATTAGGTTAGGTTGGTCAGTATAGCGGTGAGGGGGTGCTATGTTTCTTGATTATACCATCGGTTAAGATTAAATCTCTGGAGATATGATATAGGAGATGAGACTGCGATCATGTTCTGGGGTATGATATAAGGAATGCTGTGAGGATCATGTTCTTGGTGACGGTGGTATATGTTTTTTTATTACACCATCCACCAAAGTTGAATCTCTGGAAGTATGATGTAAGGGATAAGGTTGAGATCATGTCCTTGTTGAGGGTGGTGGTATGTTTCTTGTTTACACCATCCACCAAGGTTAAATCCCTGAAGGTATTGATAAAATATAACACTACACAGGAAAATAAAGAACAGAGCAACAAAACAGAATTGAGAAGAACTCAAATGTTGCATCTATTAACAGCATAAACTGGTACATATTTAATAGTGGAAATACACCCAACAACTTTCCTAAATAACTGGTCACTAATTCAACAGCTAGCTGTAGCTGATTGACAGCATATTGAGTTTTATTGACAGCAAACTATAAGATGGACAGCTAACTGAAATCATAAGGGACAGATCATACAGTTAGTTTAACAGTCTTATTCAAACTCCTCTTACATGCATAATTGCACAATTGACTGGTTACTTGATGGTGGAGCATTAATTCCAACAAGTATGATATAAGAGATGAGACTGAAATCATACCGTGAAGGCATGATATAAGGGATGAAGATGGTCTGGGCAACTTTAGGTAAATGGCTGACTCAGATCTAATGTTGGAGAAGATCTATTCACTAGACTATATTGATCATCATCCAAAATAAACCAGGAATGAAATAGAATCTTTCATCTGATATTATCCATACATATATATATAAAAAGCCTAGCTTTGGCAGATGCTCACCCAATGTACTGTGCTAGTAACGGTACCTACCTTTAAGGTCAACAACTGGTGCTGGGGAATCAAACACTGATGTATCACTCATAAAAGGCATATATGATGGCACCCTGAATCTCCTCATCAGAATGAGTAAAGAATTGAAAGTGGATTTGCTAGACTTCCATCACCCAGACTCCTCTAGGCAACATAATGTGACAAGATGTGTGATTTGGCTCTCTGATGAAGGCTACCTTTGAACAGACCCAATTCTATGTTGGAGTTTAAATCTCAATCTGCAGAAAAATAAAGACTAAAAACTAGAACAAAACCACAGTAAATCATGTTTCAACATACAGGAATATGCATATGAGAAGCTAATTGAAATAAATAATTAAAAGGATTGTGCACCATGCTGTTAGCCCCAACCTACATTAGTAGACACAATACATGATTGGAGTAAATCTAGGGGAGGCAAGAATAGTGGAGAATGATGGTGAGTAAGAAGGGTTCATTACTATTGGTTCATTGCAGATTTATGTCTTTATATGCTCCACTTGTTATGTCATTGCCATCGTTGTACATCGAGACCCTCACCTCTTAACCAGTGTCTTCATAGGGGTGGGGTGTTGTCAAATTTTGGAAAATGTTATTCGGTCAACAGAATTTTGTGCTATTTTGTTTGTTTTGGAAAATCGGTATATTTGATATTAGTTGTCTGTGAAATTAGTGATTCTACCTTAAAGTTGGTTTCCTGCTCATAGGTCTGAATTGCTCGTCCTATTAAATACTAACTATTCAAACAATTATTTTTCATAAAATCTAACAATAATCATTATCAATAAACTTATAAAACTGGATTAAACACAAGTAATGTAAATAATATTGATATAATCTATTTGAGCTTTATCTAAAGCATCAAAATTTAATAAATGTCTTTAAAATAAATAAAACAATTTAAATTGCTTTCTAGGATAGATCTAAAAGCAAAATCTCAAATTTGTGATCCTCCCATAAATGTCTCCAAGGCTCATTACAACTTTTTCTACATTTTGACAACTTTAACAATTAAGCAATTTTCTCCTTTTTTTTCTGGGGAATCTCAAATTTCATTACAAACACGCGGAAATGAAACTTAGAATTTTATGCTTTTTGTTTTTTTTTAATTGTTCAAAATATTGAATAAAGTGTCTTGAAATTAATTTTATATGAATTCGAACCTGAATGAACAGGTTCTAGCCCTGTGAAGCTTAAGGTCCACACTATGCTAAAAATGCTTGAATTCTTACAATTCTTTTTCCTTGAATCTAGTAGAATTGAATAGGTTTACAATAAAAAACATAATATAACATTTATTTTTTATGATAATTAGCATATGATCAAGATATGAAATTGATGATTGATTTTTGAAAATGCAACAAGTTTTATTAAAAACTATAAAATGCTCTTGAATGCTTGTTAATAAATTGATATAAATATATTTTATTTTATGAAAAAATCAAATTTTAAATAAAAATAAAATAAAATAAATAAAACAATTTAAATTTCAACTTTTAAAGAGGTAGATCCTCCATCCCATCCAACCATAATCTCAAATTAAACAATTTAAATTTTAACACTTAAAGAGATAGATCCTTTCACCCAACCAACTAGAATCCCCATCCTCCTCACCTGCTTTCCTCCTTGCCACCCCTCCGCCCACCCAACTAAATCCTAAATAAAACATTTTAAATTTTAACGCTTAAAGAGCTAGATCCTCCCACCCTCCCCCTTGTGCCCAACTGGTCTAATTAGAATTGGATGGGAGAAAATAATATAGTTCACAAAATTATTGTTCCTAGTGGAAAGATGTAGTTGGTGGGCCAGAATTCTAGTTTGTGAGTAGCAGAATTAGGAAGCAACATGAAATAAAAAGAAAATGACTTTTATAAATTTTATTAAAAGATAATGTTACAATTTAATTATGGTATATTTTTTTATATTTTGAAATTACACCTTTGAAATCATCTTATATATATTCATGCTTATATACATCTCTCAAATTATCAAAAAAATCATTAGATTCATTACATATTTTAACACATATTATATGTGTATATGAAGCAACACAAAAGAACTCTAAAGCTAAACACTCATTAAGGAGAAGCAAGAAAACACAAAAAAAATGCTCAAAGATATGAGCTCAATATTGCCAATGTAAAAGAATTAATTTACAAAAGAAGAGATTACAACCTCATATAGGTAAAAAACCTAAAAAAAGGAAAAACCCTAGGCTTGCACATTAATAATTAATAAAATAATTAATTATTATGCACCTAAAGTTAGCTTAAGTGTAAAAGAGATAAAAGGGAACTTAATTAATTAACCAAATATTGTTTAATTAATCAAGTAAATAACCAATTACTCTAACACCCCCCCTTAAGCTAGACTTAGGGAGAAGCTAAAACCTAGAAGAAGCTACTGAAAGCAAAGAACAATGGGTCCCGGCAACAAGGCCAGATTAGGTACCCAAGTACAAGGAAATCTCTATGAAATGGAGAAAAAGGAGAAAACCCAGTGGGAAAAAAACTCCTCTCCAAAAAGAGATAGAAGAACATGCTGAAAGAAACATGAAGGAAGGAAGGCCTCATAAAGACCCCCCAAGGACAACTTCCTTCACCCCAAGCATAGAGCACAACTGAAGATAGCGCGGTGAGGAAAAATGCTTCGCGAAGATGTCAGCAACCTGCTTGGTAGTGGGAATATACTCTAAGATGAGAGAACCATCCTAAATCAACTGTCTGATGAAATGCATATGAAGCTCAATGTGCATCATCCTCTGATGCTCCACCGGGTTGCGAGAAATGTGTATAGCACTCTAATTGTCACACCAAAGAATAGTGGGACTATCAAGAGGAAAACCAAACTCAGTCATCAACTGTCGAAGCCATAAAATCTCCTGACTAGCAAGCACAACAGCTCGGTACTCAGCCTCTGTAGATGATAATGCATGAGCAGTCTGCTTCTTGCAAGACCATGTGATAGGACCAAAGCCAAGATAGAAAACATAGCCAAATGTAGACTTCTGATCATTGACATCACTAGCCCAATCTGAGTCAGTGTAGCCAACAATGTGAGGATCCCCTGATGTGTAGTGAATGCCATAAGAAAGGGTGCCCTGAATGTACCGCAAAATACATTTGGCAGCTTGCCAGTGACTCTCATCAGGATCATGGGAGAATCAAGAGACAAGGCCAACCGCAAAGGAAAGATCAGGACGAGTGTGAGTCAGGTACAACAAACTGCCAACCAACTACCTGTAAAGTGTAGAATCTACTGAAGGAGTGGGGCAAGTAGTAGTCAAAACAACCCCTGACTGAAAAGGTGTGGGGGCAGGCTTACAATCAAGCATTCCAAAGCACTGAAGCATATCAAGAGCATACTTCTGCTAGTGAAGGGATATCCCATCAGAAGATAGAATCACCTGAAAACCAAGAAAATAGTGGAGAAGACTGAGATCTATCATCTCAAACTGCTCCATCAAAGCTCGCTGAGCATGCTGAATCATAGAGGATGAGCTACCTGTGATGAGGAGATCATCAACATATAGCACAAGAATCAGGATCTCACCCTCAAGTTTCTGAATATAGACTGTGGGATCAGAATGATAGTGTGTGAAACCAATGGAGAGCAGAAAAGAGTCCATCTTCTCATACCAAGCCTGAGGGGCCTGTTTGAGACCATATAATGAATGCCGAAGTCTGCAAACCAAAGAAGCATCATGAACAAATCCCTAAGGCTGCTCCATATAGATCTCCTCCTATAGGTCACCATGCAAGAACGCACTCTTCACATCCATCTGATAAATGGACCAAACCCTAGAAGCTGCAAGAGATAGTACAAAGCGAATAGAATTCATCTTGGTGACAAGGGAAAATGTCTCAGAGTAATCAATACCCTCAACCTGCGAGAAACCCTTTGCAACAAGTCATGCTTTATACTTATCAATAGAACCATCAGCAGCATACTTGGTGCGATACAACCATCTGCACCGAGCCATCTTTTTGCCCTTAGGAAGAGGACAGAGATCCCAAGTACTATTCCTCATCAAAGAAGAATACTCCTCCATAGCACTATCCCACTCAGGGTGACCTATCACCTCTAAAAACTTTTGAGGATCCTCTGAAAGAGCATGACTCAAAAGACTAGAACTCACAATATAAGAATGGGTGCGATGAGTGTCTGAAGGATCACTTGCCATAGATCTTGTTGCCTCAACAGTAAAGTGAGCCCATTTGGGCATCTGAGGTGGAGCAAGTGGAGATGGAGATGGGGAATCATTAGCATCCTCATCAAAATCACCATCAACATAATCCTGAAGAGCTACAGTGTGAGGAGTAGGTAGTGAAGTAGACACTGGAGACAGGGTATCCATTATGGGAAGGTGCTCATCAAACTGGACATCCCCTCGAAACAGGACCTCTCTGGAATCAGGATCAAACAACCTGTATGCCTTAACATCTTCACAGTAGCCGACAAAAATGAGGGGTCAAATCTTCTGCTCTATGGCTCTCCTCTGAGCATCAGGAATAAATGCCCATGCCTCACTACCAAATACCCGAAATGATGAAACATCAAGCTTGTCATGAGACCAAGCCTCCTTGGGAGTCATATGTCAAATCACCTTGTGAGGCATCCGATTTTGAATATAATTGGCACAATTAACTGCCTCAACCCAAAAGGATGGATCCATGGACTTGGACTGAATCATACAATTCGCCATCTCTTGTAAAGTCCTATTCTTTCTCTCAGTGACATCATTCTACTAAGGGGTGTAGGGAACAGTAAACTGATGCTACAAACCATGCTCAGTGCAAAAATATCTGAAAGCCTGATTCACATACTCCCCCCCATTATTTGTATGTAGCCGCCGAATAGAAAGGCCAGATTACTTCTCTACAAATGTCTTGAAGATTCGAAAGGAATCAAAGACATCGGACTTGTACTTAAGAAAGTACACCCATGTGCATTTGGAGAAGTCATCAATGAATGTGAGTACATACTTGGCCCCAGAAAAAGGAGTGGTAAATGACATGAGGTCACTATGAATCAACTCCAAGGGTGCCAAAGCATGAGTGGCTCGTCCCTTCGGAAAGGGATCCCTGTGATGCTTTCCAAGCACACAACCATGACAAACACCGTCTATGCAGGAAATCTGTGGAAGACCAAGAGCAAGTGCCTATGTACTCATCTGCTGAAGATATTTGTAATTGACATGGCCCAAATGCTCATGCCAAAGCTTACTCATCGAATCTACATGTGCTATAAGAGATGAACCTGTACCCTCAAAAGGCTCAAATCCATCAAATCTGTAAAGACGAGATGCAGTATCAACATACCCAGTAGCCACAACCAAATCAAAATCATGGAGGTCCTAAATAACCACATGATGTGGTGAGAACTCAACTGTCTTACCAGAGCCTGAATGGAAAATTTGATAAATGGACAGGAGGTTCGTTGAGATGTCAGGAACAACCAGAACATCCTATAGAGTACCCCCATCCAAAGAGACAGAACCTGAACCAAAGATTGAAAGTTGTGTAGAGTCACCCACTACAATCTGTGAAATACCACAAGAGGCAAGAGAAGTGACCAACTGCTGAGTGTGAGTCATATGGTGAGAAGCACCAGAATCTAAAATCCAAGTGGACCCATAGGTCGATGCTTGAGCAGTGAAAGCATGACCTTTCCCTATGGAAGGAGAAGATGACTGGGGTGAGGAGATGTGATGCTGCTGCATGGCTTCCTCTAAAGCCTCTAATCGTTTCCAACACCTGGAAACTAGATGTCCTTCCTTGCCACATAAGTTACAAGTGTCTCCTGATTTCTTCTTAGTCTTAGAGGAAGACTCACCAGACCTCGAAGATTTCCCCTGTTTTGGATTAAGCGGTGGGTTGGAATCAGACTTAGGAGGTGGTTTGGAGGAATGCTCACTGTCTACAGAATCTTTCTTGGGCTTTGGTTTCTACTTATGTTTCTCCTTAGATGACTGAGCAACCAATGATTTGTTCTTTGATCCTGAGAGCATATCTATCTGAGAAAGGTGTGACTGCTCACAAGACAAATGCTCACAAAACATATCAAAGGTAGGCATGGTAAAACGAGCACCCAGGCCATCCATGGTGGAATAGAATGAAGAAGAAAATATCTGAAATGGACCACGAAGCTTCGAAAGGATCAAGTAAATGCACTCTATGTCTAACTTATTCTTGCCACAACCCTGTAAAATAGTGCAAATAGTTTTGAAATGGATGGAATGGATGGAATGGAATGGAATGAATGAATGGACGGAATGGATTCCCAGGAATGAACATCTGATCGAAGGACCGAAATCTCTGAGAAGCCGCATCATGTGAGACTTCCAGGTGTGATAGTTGTGTGATGTGAGTAACTCCACTAAGGAGTCTGCCATGAAACCCTGCACTTGTACCTATACCTATTGGTTTTTTTATTATTATGTGATCTTTCATAATAGGAAGAAGATGCAGAAGGGTTTGATTGTTTTGAGAGTTTTGGTGTTCTAGTTTTTTGATATAAATAACTGAAAGCGAGAAAAAAAACACCCCCCACAAGAGATAAACCCAAACCCTAGTAAAAACTGAGAAAGAGGAAGCAATGCATAAGCAAAAAAGATTCAAAAAAATTCTCGTGTACTTGAAGAAAATTCTGAGAAAAAGATCACATATCTAAATAGAGCATGCTGAGAGCTTTCCAGCGCCTATTCATTTTTGAAAAATGGAGTCTGTTTGCACCTTTTATGACCCCAGAAGTGCAAAAAGAAGACCCCACTTTGACTGGAAAAAAAATAGTGAAATAGAAAATTTGGGAAAAAATACTAGTGTCATGACGTCCGACACTAAAGTATCTTTCCAACGGTATCTCGTTTGAAAAGAACGGAGATCGTATGCCGAGTGTAGACCCGATTTCGTGAAGACGCCTGAAAAAGCACAATTATGCCTCCTTTAAGCCCTAGGGTTTAAAAAAATAAGCCCCTGGTCTGCTGAGCGACCAAGGGGCTGGCGGCAGGTAGAGGGCCAAAGCCCTTGGTCACCAATGTGACCGGCACGCTGAGAGCATGGGCAGGCAGGGAGCTCGGCAAGCTGGGCGAGCTGGCAGCTCGACGAGTTGGGCGAGTCGGCAGCTCGGAGAGCTCGGCGATCCGGAAGCTCGGCGAGCTGGGCGACAATAGGACCTCAGGCAAGCTGGGTGACAGTGGGAGCTCGAGCGGTGGCCGAGAGCTTGGTGAGGGCGTCGGCAACGGCGGTGGCCAGGAAACCCAGCGGTGGCGATGAGCGGTGAAGGCCTGACAAGGGGCGGAGGCAGCAACGGTGGGACTCGGTAGCGGCAGCGAAGCCTTGATGAAGTGGCCTAGAGTGCGAAAAAAGGAAACAAAGCCCCGTGCGTCGGGAAACCCAGAGGCGCGTGAGAGCCGCCTTCTACCCACAATGGCGAGAACAAGAAAATCCAGGTCGCGAACACGACGCCGATGGAGAACAAGTTCGGCGGGCGCTGATGAGCCCGTGAAACAACGAAATGGAGGGGTCAAGAACTACGCGCAGATCGCTGGACGAAGAAACCAAGGAGCGAGGGCACCGAGGTAGGTTGCCGCGAGTACCTGCTGCGGGCCCGCTGCGACCGGGCGTACCATGGGATTAACTCCACACAAAAAATCCCTGTAGTACCTACAGGGCTAGCGATACTGCGCGTACCATGGGTGCAAACCCACAAAAAAAAATCAAATAAATTTTTTGTAAGAACCCTATTAAATTCGCCTGGTTTTTTTTAAGAATCCCAGCTCCTAATGTAAAAATATCAAATCAAGAATAGGGAGCTTCAGACCTCAAGCTCTGATACCATGAAGGAGCACAAAGATCTCTGTAAGCTAGAAACACCTATTACAGGGAGAAGCAAAGAGAAACAAAACAGGAAAAAATGTTCAAAGATATGGATCTCAATATTGCCAATGTTTAAAGGAATTAATTTACAAAAGAAAAGTTTACAACCTCATATAGGTCAAAAAAAACCTAAAAAGGAAAACCCTAGGCTTGCACATTAATAATTAATAAAATAATTAATTATTATGCACCTAAAGGTAGCTTAAGTGTAAAAGAGATAAAAGGGAACTTAATTAATTAACCAAATATTGTTTAATTAATCAAGTAAATAACCAATTACTCTAACATACCTCACATGCTGCAATATTTCCTCCTCCAATTCTTTCACCACCTCAAACTCAAGATGAGGTTATCCCTAGTGAGTCTAAAGACGTACAAATGGCATAATCAACTCCTGAAGCATTAGATGCCCCCCATATTGAGGAAGTTACCAAAGAGGAGATGATGGAGAAGTTGAAGAACTATGAAGATAGACTGGATAACCTAGTCTAGCTAAATAATATGAAGATTGTAACAACAGTGCTTGAGCACTTGAATAAGGGGATAGAGAAAAGATTAATCAATATTCATGCCAATTATTCTTTAATTTTTGATGCCATCAAAAAACTTGACATGGATAAGGAATTTTCTACTCCTTTGATGGGTAAATGGATTCTAAGAGCTCAAATGTTGAGGGATACGGTTGTTGCATCCTCTCATGATGTAGATAAGCCTCCAAAGATACTTCCAACCCTAAGATTTTTAATTGATATAATAGGTTCTCAAAGGTTGATTGAGCCCTTGGAGGCGAAGATTAAAGAATTGGTTAAGAAGTTTGATGATTGGAATCTTGATCTCCTTCCATACATTTTGAATGTGAAGGGTAGATTTAAATCCTTGCAAGAGTGGAAAGACCAAGTAGCTCAAGTGATCACTTCCTAGGCCAAAACAATATGTGATGAAGTAGATTTGGATATGCTAAGGAACAACATGGATAGGCTCATGCATACAAAGGTTTTCCTTGAAGACTTTGATAAGGAGGAAAATTAGGTGGCAGTCAGGTGTAGCCCTTATAGAACAAAAGTAGACAATATTATGGGATTTGACTAGCCAACGGAGGAGTTTACTTTGTGGAATTCCAACTATATTGATATTTTTGATATCTAAATTGTTGCATATTAGAATGGATGACCGTAATTTTGATCTTAAGTCTACAACAATGGAGATTAATGGTTGGGAGAATACAATACATGGCTTGGAAATAGTACAGATTAGGCCTTTGATAAAGTAAATTAAAATATTGTATTCCCTCCAGTTTGAAAATTGATGACAAGGATGCATACATGGAGATGCTTTGTCCTTCT
>VDFB02339255.1:0-14618 GCA_007258455.2 Sequoia sempervirens
ATAATAATGTCATGTACTTTCGGGAAAACATGTTCAGATTAATGTTATGTTAATGTTGTTATGAAACGTCGTGTCGGTTGGTTATCTAACCACCGCCGAGCGTTATATGTAGTCGGTTGGGATAGTCGGGAGAGAAGAATGAATGAGTTTTTTGCCGATGGTTATACTGTAAGCATTGTGATACTCTCTTGTACATGTTATTTCCTGAGAATGAATAAAGCTTTTGGCATTTTACTATGATATCTTCCACGCATCGCTTTATTCCATTTTCCTCAAGCCATTACCGCAGTACGCATTAGAATTACACATTCCTCAGAGAAACAAAGTGAGGCAACCTCTTCATCCCTATATAGTGCCACCATCTTTGGAAAACAAAGTATCTTTCAGCTATAATATTTTGGAGACAAAGCAAATACCAAGAGATGCAAGGGTTTGGTCATCTTGTTCCAATAGTCAACAATGATCTTTTGCACCCTTTTCAAAAATATTTCTGTGCAGTCATCTACCTTGGCTTCTCTTATGGTTCTTTTTTTTCAACCATGGAGTCCATGCCATCATCAATTTCACCCAAACATGGGCGATTTGTATCAGCATACATAATCATGATGGACTTACTGAAACTCAAAACATATTCTACACGAGCTCATCAATCATCATCTATGATCAATGCTTAGATTTTTTGGGCTCTCTTTGCACTTGATTGCTTCCATGCACCCCAAAGAGTGTTGATGACTATATCACTCAATACGTGTTGCATCTTCACAAGTCATCTTAAGATGATTGTGTGATGCAAATTGAGTCTTGACAACCTAACATGGTGTAAAAAACAAATTAAAATATTAAAAGGTAGATGACATGACACATATAAAAATAAAATAAAATTTAAATTACCTTCAACAACTCCAAGTTGGAGAAGGTTTTGAAGATGCTTTGTGCTATATGATGATTAGTCACAAACATTTGAATCTCCTCAGCCTTTATGTATATTTCTTTGACCTGCTCGATCTTTGTGCCGATCTTTTGCAATATCAAGTTGAGTGAGTGGATATCACATGGTGTCCAAAATATATGCCCATACATAAGCTCCACTATTGAATCAACTGCCCTACAATTTTTAGCATTGTTTGTTATAACTTGGATAACATTTTTGTGGCCCATCATTTTAATGGATCGTATAAGGATATTGCCAATGAAAGTTGCATCCTTCACTTGCCCCTCACAAACTATTGCCTTCATAAACATCAAGCCTTTAGGGGACAGTGCAATGGCATTGATTAGTGGTCTCTTTTTGCAATCTTTTTATCCATTAGAAATAATGGACACACCTGATTTGGGCCATGTATCCTTGATTGCTTTCAATGATATTTCTACTAAAGTTTTCTTTTCATACCCAAGACTAATGTAATCAACAAATGTATTAGCAATGGCTGTCACCATATCTTGCCAATATGATGGTTTAACAAGGTTGAAAGGAAGCCCATTGCTATAAAATTATAAATGCTACAAATAATGTTCTCATTTGCAACCTCCCTTACTTCGTTCTTGAAGGCATTCTCCAATGAGTATCTTTTACATGAAAGAAAGGGGTATTCTCTTCTTGGGAAGATGGTGGCATGAAAGGATGCGTGCTAGCCGGTTGTAATAAGCCACTAAGATCTTTCTACAATCCTTTTTTGGCAAGAGGATGTGTTCTTTCCTTTGATCTATTTCTTACCATCTCGGCAGCCTCTTGTTCTTTAAATTTGTTGTTTTGGCAACCCTTTTTTATTCAGCTCTGGACAAATTCATATTCCCAAGAAAAAATAGCATATATGTGAGCTTTCACTCGATTGCACAAGCTCTTATACTCATTTCCACATTGGCTACAATGCCAATGGTAACCCCCACCACTAGGAAGTTGTCCAATCATGGTTGTATGTCGCCAAAGAGGTGACGTTGCATCAAATTTAAATGAGCTTTATGCATGTGGGGCAATTGAACTAGTACTACTAGGTACTAGCCAATCTATACGACCATAAAAAAACAAAAAACATTACAAATTTACATCCCTAAACTAAAAAAATTAAAAAAAAAGCAACATTATAACCCTTGTATTATGTATAAAAGGTTCTTTTTTTTTCAAAACTTCGAAAAAAAAACTTGTAAAAATTTACAAGGTTCACTCACCTTTGGTAGATAATCCTTGTGTAGCTCTCTCTCTCCCTTGTAGCCCTCACCTTCAATGAAAAATGCAACAACCTTCACAAAACAACAATGGCAACTTGAAGCTAAAAATGTTGTTTCAGTCACCTATGTTTGTGAATTGAGGCAAAAAGAGTCAAATGCCCTCACTTTAGAGAAAACCTATACTTTTAGGATACTTTTGGCTTTAAAAATTTTTAAAGATTTTTTTTTTGCAATTTTTGGGCAGATGGGCTGAGTGACCTCTTGGGTTCACCAAGGTTCCCTTGGGGGACCCTAGGAAAATCCAAAGCCATCTCAGCCTTGGATTGAACCCATATAGGTATAGGGTGTTAGAACACACAGATATATTGAGGTGGGGAAGGGGAGAGGTGGAGGGTGAATCCGTATATCCCTCAGTTTAATTGAATTCAAATTTGTCTATCAAAACTTATTACTGTCTTAACCAGATAAAGCATTCAAACCACAATACTAGATTTACATGGAAACCCTACAAGGGAAAAACCATGGTGAGAAAGTTGCTTGGAGCTACTGTCCAAATCCAACCTCACAAAGATAAACAAGATATACAATAGTTTTATGACTTCAACCGAAGGAAGTTTGCAACTCCCTGCCAAATACAACACTTACAAAAAGAGGCTGCAACCTCAGAATACAACACTTGATGAATCAGATACTCAACTGCCTCCGCAACACCTTTGCTATCTCTGGCTCACTGCCTCCAACACTCACATATGCACTTCTGCCTTTGGCTCATTGCCTCCAACACTTACAGAATTCTGTCAGCTCACTGACCTCAACACTTCACTAATATTCTTCTGCTTTTGGCTCACTGCCTTTAGCATACATCAAACACTTCTCTGCACATTCACACTCATTCCTCTGCCTTTAGCGCACTACTTTCAGCATATACATTGAACACTCAACATATATCACGACTATTTGATCACACATTTGATCCTTCATTATACCTTCCACAAGCCTCAAAAAGTTTCTCCTTGTCGGCCAAATTGAAATATGTAAACATAAAATGTGCAATGGCCAAAATGAGTCGGCTTCAAAACATCTATGGGAAAGGGAAATTGAATGCGGTCCAAGCCAGGAGATAAGCAAGACCTATTCTATCTTTGCACACAATCCCATCCTGGTGCCACAAAAACTTGGCGCAAACAACTTAATGTACCAAGTTGGCCCAACAAACACTTAACCCACAAAATATTAACTCCAAATCACAAGCAGTACTGGAGAGACCAAATAACATCATGCAGATCTCATCACAAGCATCAAATGATATTCAAGAACATTTCCATGCCCTCCTTTTACAACTTCATGCAACATTATGTTGGCACAAGCAAATAGACACAGGACCAGCATCTCTTACAAACCCAAACAACATAGTCTTGAGATAGAACATTGAGAACTCGACTTGTGGTACACCTCAACAATTGAAAATTGAAGGGAGAACGAAGATAGATATTTTAAACTCATTCTCCAAACTGCAAGACCACAACGTTGATTGTGGAGAAATGTGGAGCTGATCCTTCCATGATTGCAACAACGCAGTCTTCACTCTGCTAACTTAGGAAACTTTTGTGGAAACTTTTATGCTCTATAATCAGGAACATACATGTGTCACACTTGATTCTGTCTATCTGCCAAACTGTAGGACCATATCTATGAATGCAGAGGAATGTAGAGCATTCTCTAGAGCTTTTCAGTACATCTTCTTGAGCCACTGACTGCAAGAAAACCTTTTATACATTTTACATTAGCAGACAATGAATATAACACTCATAGCATCATTCACTTATACATGAGCAACAGGAAATATAGAACAACTATTATGGCAAACTCATGACATCCAACATCATACATAATACTTTTGATCAACATACTGATTACAGTATATGCAACCATCCACACACTACCACTCTGCTGACATCAATGACAACACCATCAGCAATCTCCATTCTGTTGACATCAATGACTTCACCTGCAACATACTTGCAACATATGGGGTTTTTGGGAGAATCTTGTAACATAGCTTATAACCATACAACCACTGGGACAAATGGCGACTGGAGTCTCATGGCCTTAGGGGGGGACTTTTACCCTCGTATTGTGAATAAGATAATGAGTTTGAAGCTAAGTTTGAGAAACTCTTTGGTGTCCCATTTCTATCTGTGGGATTTTTTTCTTTTTTGAGAGAACCATTATGTGCCTTTTATTCTTTTTATATTGATAATCTGTGGGCATTTTCTGGTTCTTCTCTGAGAAATATTAGGAGAGATGTCATTGAGGCAACAGTCACAAGTTCTGACTGCCAGGTCATTGTCCAAGAGAGCAACACCATTGGCTAAATATAGAATCCAAGGGCAGATCTGAACAACAAAAGTAGGATGTAGGGGGGTTGGTTTTCTTTGCCCTCACCCGAGGGCAAAGAAGGTTACCTAAAGATGAAGTGGAGTTGTTTGGGGACAGAAGAGGTTTTAGATGGTTTACCAGATCTGTATGGTTTCTATGGATCTAAGCCTAACAATTTTCAACATATCTGATATGCATGTGGTGCATATTGATCCAAACTACCTTTTCACTCTCTATTTGAAGTCTTGGGCACAACGTAAGATTGCATGTAGGAGTAGAAGAAGGATTAGGGGATAAACTGCAGTGGTGGACCAAGTGTCCAACTTTATGACAATGTTTTCCACAAATTTACAGACTTATAATCTATCTCTTCGGTAAAGGAATTCCAAGTGGTGGAGATGTCAAGATTGTTTGGAAGGGGCTTAGAGATATAAATTTATGCAGAGCTTAGCACAATATGCCAATGATATTTCCTTTGTTGCTTTTTCCATATAGACTTAGGGGGATTTGCCAAGGGAATCTTTGATTAATTGGAGACAATTGTCTTTCCAAAGTTCTGAAGGTAGATTGTAAAACCAGATCTAGATTGGAGCTGAATCGAGGTGATCAATTTTTGCATTGAAGCAAAGAGTTCAATGTCTCAAAAAGAGGCCTCTATCTTATCAAGATTTAGGGATCTCTTTTCAATATATAGTTGCCATTTGTGTAATTATAACAGAATTGGAATAAATCCATGGTAAGGAATCTCAACTTTTCAAAGCCTCATTAGTTTTTAGGAATCCAAGCTTTAATCTCCTCCATAATTGGCCAGATTACCATGAATTGGCCTATAAGGGTTATGTAAGAAAGGTGGACAATATAAGTGCCAGGATTATGTCCTTGATAAATATCTTTGGTTACTTCAAGGTAGTGCTGACCATAGATTAAAAACTTGCCTGACTTGCTAGTAATAGTAGGTCAAATCTGCTCCGAAGTAACTTGTGGGTTATCTCAGGGGTGAGTTTTTCTAGAAAATTGTCAAGTTAATTGGTGAAAACTTGTGAAAAAGTCAGTTTGAAAGTAAAAATCACTTTTTGGCACAAAAAAAGATGCCATGGCTAGAAAAGCATGAAATTGCTTCATTTCTTACATTTTCACCTTCCAACTCTCAGTCCAACACATTGCAATCTTCGGTTATCTTCAACATTTAGCGTTGATCTTACATTGGCCTAGGATACTACATATTGAGAGGGGACTGCATGGTCTCTCTTCTCTTTCGTTTGGGGGAAATTTTTCCTTGCATGGTGTTTGATACTTCTCAATCCTTTGAGGGACACCATTTTATACATGGGTACATAACATATATACACATTTTCTGTGACCCATCTTTCCATACCCAGCTAAGTTATGCTTATGGGGGTGTTGGTGCATTTTATTTTTCTTGCATTTAATTAATTAATTTATTGCATTATGTGCACCTAGTATAGGATAAGCTTGCTCAGGTAGGTATCTACTTGATTAGATTGTACATGTGACTTGTACTTCCCTTGTTTGGTGGAGATGTACTAAACATGTGAGTACATCTCCTATTATCCTACATTGATTGTCTATTCATTTCTCTTGGTGGTGTGTCATACATATATCCACCTCTTGCTCTCACATGGGCACTCTATTCAGTCAATCTCTCATCTTGTAGATTTGTTCATTGCGTCCTTTTGATAGGAAATTAGGAATAATATTATTTTGTCATATTGGCCTTTTGAATGTTCTATGGTTCATTCTTAGTCTTTTTTGATCTTGGGTGGCTAGTTTCATAGTTAACTTTTACAAGAAGAAGAGTAAGAAGAAGAGTTGGTGCTACCTTTGGTGGAAGACCTAGTGTATGACAAGAGGACAATATTCCCTAAGGATGTGGTTCTTTAGCAGAAACAGATAAGAGACTCGGAAAGTGGGGCTAAAAGGACAAACTGTGGACAAAGCTTGTTGGTACTCCAAAGAGAATGTGGGGATATTGTCTCCTCATTTTATGTCTCATTAAGCTTTTGGGGACCAAAAGCCTCTCTATGAAGGGAAGTATTATCCAGAGAGGATCAAGGAGGTCTATAGGCTTCAAAAATTGGACAAGGAGAAATATTCATTTTTTAGTTACAAATAGAACCTCCAGTTTTCCTTGGGGTGATTCTAAAATCAGTGGTGGTTGAAAGTTAAACTGTTAGCACAATTCTATAGATGAGTGGTGATACTGAAAATATTGCAGAGATTTTGAAATTGACAGCAGCAGTTCTGGTTGAAAAACAGTGGTTTTGTTGTGAAAAGCTAGAAAACGAAAAGGCAGATGGAAAGGCCAACTCCTCAGGTTCTAAGACAGTTGGACTACTCTAGTACATGGGAGTAGAGCTCGACAAGATACAAAAGTGAAGGAAAATACACAGAAAAGGCTGTTGGACTAGGAAGTAGCACAAAACTTTGGCATGATCCAGGAAGAATGCATAGTTTGTTCCATGAGTAGATAGGAAAGATAGGAACAACAGATATTGTATTCCTCCTGTGTTGGACATTGGTTAATTAATAAAACCAGTCAGGACTGCTATTGGCACCTATCAAGCTAGGTTTTTCCTCCCAAATTAGGGGTTTCCCAAGTGAAAAACTGTGCAGAGTGTTTTGAATGTGTTGCTTGCATTTACCAGTGAATTTAAGTTTAATTACAGTATCGGATTTGATTGAAAGCAATTATATTAATTGTAATATCAGTGATTGAATGTGTTCATAACCACAATCTCAGCTATTTGTGGGGATTGCAGATCAGAAACGCTTATTGCTTTTGTAAGTCTAGGGACTCAATTGCTTTGAAATCATGATTATTTTTTCATTTTCATTGTCCAGCAGTGTTACTAGAATTATCAAAATGTAGTCACAGTGCTCCAGATCAGCCCAGGGAGCTTAAGTCAGAACTCAAGCAAGGGGGTTAAATAGAATTTATTACATTCCTGACACATAAAGTGGAACAATGCCTTGCAAATTAGTAGTGCAAATCTTGTAGAACATTTGAAGGCTCTTTTCTACAGTGAAATCCTCTTGTTAGGTACCCTGCTAGCTACTGAGAACAATGACAAGTAACAGATTACCTGAAAAATGTATATAAAGGGAGTTGTAATAGTGCAAATGGAAATGTTTACATTTGTGTAACAATCCGCTGAAAACTTATAAATGATGCAGCAACAGAACTGTCAGCATTCTTGCTATGAAAAGTTTTGAGCTTCTCTCTCCATCTTAGCAGAATACTAATTATTTTTTTGTATGAATTAACTTGGAAAGTGACATTAGTATGGTGCAGCTGAATCTGTTAACTTCCTGTCCTACTCTTTTGTCTTTTCAAAACCAAAGGAAGCACACCGCCAAATCAGTAATACCTTTCCTATGTTCAAGTAGCCACATGGTCCCTATTCTGCCAACACCTGCTCTGCATGTTGCTGGCCTTTTTACGGGTCACCCAAAATCCTTACTCTTCTTATTTCCTCCAGCAACCTGGTCTTATCCATTGACTATGCAAAGAACAAGCTCCCTCTGATGCATTCAATGACACCCCAAAAGGTGATTGGCAAATAAGGCAGCAGGGGACCTGGCAATCAAACTTAATCATCCCCCTGACATCAGTTTACTCCTTAAGAGCAGTGAACAAGCAAAAAGTCCTTATTGCATATTGCCCTGGAAAACATTAAGATTGTCTCTTGAAGCAGATCTAGTGCCTAAACTTAATGAAACATAGTTTTATCAACCTTCAAAGTCACACAGAGGCCATAGAAGAAATTCTCAGGACTTAACAACAAAGGTATTAGCTAGGGCAGGTGATGCAGCATAAGCAATAACAGTTCACAGTTTGCTTTGCTGCAAATACCCTGGGGACTCCTCTGGATGTCCTATGCACCCTCAAAATCAAGCCAGAGCAGCTAGTGGGGAGGGGGGAGGACTGGATCAATCACAATTACTAAACATGAAACTCCACTGACCTGCATTGTACCCATTTCTCACAGCAATAGGCAGTGCATGCATTGCCAAGGCCCGGCCTGCAGATATACTGCTGCATTTTTATGCTTAGAAATTTTAAGATGGTCACTACTTTTGTGGATACTATACAACCAACACAAATATTTTTTATCACTTTTGTGGACACTATATAGCCAGCTCAAATATTTTTTGTACTGTTGTATATGTGACCATTACTACAATCTTTTCATAGTTTGTTGTTTTTCTCAGTTGTATTATTCTCTTGCTTTTTCGCATTCAATAGTTTTTCTTTGCTTATCCGCTGAGGATTGTTGCACTTATATTTAATATTAATGCGGTTATCTTTTTCCAAAAAGAAAAAAATTGTAAATCAAGAACTATGTTTAAAAAGAGCTCATCATAGAATTTTAAATGCTTTTGAAAATGAAATTGATCTGATGGTTATTGTACATACTTTTAATATTGATGCAATTATCGTTTATTAAATTTGTTTTTTGCTGTAAATCAAGAACTATGTTTAAAAGAACTTATAAGAGAAGTTTAAATACTTTATAAAGTGTTGAAATGAAATCAACATGCTAGAAATGATCAATAGAGAAAAGTGCAGAACAAAAAAATCAAGAAGAGGGACACAAGCCTTGGGAGAAATCCAATGTTGGGAAACCTGAGCATGGAAATCAGGCTGCGTCTTCTTTCTCTATCACCAAAAATGAGGTTACAAGCTCACAAGGCTATTGCCTTATTCAACCCATCTGTTTGTTTTGCATACTGTCTGTAAATTGGAGAAGATGTCTCAGCTTCCTCTCAAGACTCTTTTCTAATGAAGAACATGTTACATAACCAATGCAGAAGGCTCCAAAACTTAAACCACTTCGGCAGTTGAGAACTTGAGATGCTAATCAACTCAACTTCCAATTTGGGCAGTTGGTGTGCCTTTCTGTCCTTTTTGGGACAGGTTTGTAAATGAATGGAACTCATGTTGTTGCCCTTGTAAGGGGTTTATAGATGAAAGGACCTGTTATTGATGTCCTTGTAACAGGTTTGGACCAACTTGAATCAGTCTCTGTTTACAGCTGTTGTGAGGATGGGCTAAATCCAAATCAAATCCATCCATCATGTAAGCATGATTTACATGTTTGTTCCATACTGAATCCATCATTGATGCACAGTTGATGAGTTTTAGCAAGATTACAGATGCAAACTTCTGAAGGCCATAAGCTCATCACATGGGCTCTGTTTTTTTGTCCTGTTTGAAGCATGGAAGGCTATTGAAGAGCTCTATCCAGTCGCAGAGGTTGCATCAGGTTCTGACCTAAGTTTACAATTGTTTTAAGAGCGTAAAAAACAAGTCCTTATAATTAGCTTCTCTTGACATATCAGGCATTAATTAAGTGTTCATGTTTAGCCTCCCATTACTGTAACAACCACCCCTGATTTTATTTTTGTTTGTTTTCTTAGTATAAAGTAGATTGCAGATTTGTTTTTGTTTCAAGTGTTTTCAACATAACATAATAGTCATAGGAAACATTGCAAAGAAGGGAAATGAAACATGAAATTGCATTATCTTCACATTGAACCATTACATATCATATTGGCAAATGACAACAAATGAAATTAGGCTTAATGAAATATGTTTCAGACCTGATAACAGTCTGTTACATTGCCCTTTTCCAGTTATACATGAGCAATAATTGCATTCAAACTTGCATAACAAGATAGCTACAATAGGAGTTAACCAACCACCGCGATCTCTCACCAATGAACAGCTGTGCGAACCCCGAGATAGGCAGATTTCAGGCCATTGCATCAGCAGACCTGACTGTGCATCAACTCCCAAATAGCATGGCTCCCTATGAGGGGCAGTTTGCCTCTAAAAATCAATACTTCACTAAAAATGGCAAATGAATACTCCAAATGTGGCACTCAGCTATGAGGAATCTTTAGAAACAATACACAAAACACGTTTCCAATCGCCAACGGAGTTATGAACAATTTAGTACTTCCAGCCACTGTGAAAAAGTGAATTTCTAGAATTCTGAAAATGCATATCAGACTTCTGATAATGAGTTCGAACACCTCCAAACACACACCAAAATGAAGCAATTCATATATCACACCAAAACCTCCGATCCCACACCAAAATATGGAGAAACTCTTCATTATAAAACCTCCAAAATGATGAAAATCAGGAACTTTGTGAATGCAAAGGTGATCCTTGAAGTAGAATCACTCCTTCCAGCTAGGGTGGGTCTCTCACCACCAAAACCGGCAACTAAAGATGAGGGTTTTCGTCCTCGGCCAGCAGAAATAGAAACCTGGAAACAACCCAGCAACATCACGTGATGTTGCCAAAGTAGAAATAATGAAATGAGAGCCCAATAGGTAAATATATATAAGAGAGGAGGAAATTAGGGCAACAAAAATTCTAATTCACTTTTCCCTCGAAGAATGCTATGCCCCCCTTCATGAGCATTTTGACTTAATTCTTAATTTCGCTTATGCCTCCCTCAAACTAGGCATCCACTTTTGGAGGTTATTATTTGGCTTTGAAAAACAACTTCATCTTTTTCTAGGCATGAGACAAGGGGTCCTTTTTATGAACACATGACCCTCACTTAAGTTATAAAGTAACTTTATAACATGACTTGATCGACGGAAATATAAATATTATTTGATTACCCTTATAACTCACCAATGCCCAAACATAAAATATTGCATTGCTGGAGAGAGGCTAGGACCAGCTGCTAAAAATAACACTTACTAAAAATAACAATTGTTAAAAATAGTAAGTGTGCCCCAACACCAAACTGGCACAATCTGAGATACATTGAAGCTTACTATCTAAAAATGGCAACTGCTATAAATAGTAACCCCTACTAGAAAACACGGAAAACCACCACAAAGTCCAACACAGGCTTTGAGTCCCCTAACCAACTCCACGTAGCCTATGGGAACCCTGGAATAGGCTAATGGAACTCCCAAACAGATTAGGTGCAAGAAGGGGAAATTACAATTACATATTAGTCATCAATTGAGTGTTCTCATGGTCATGCAAACCATCTTTTGAATATGACTAATCTGAACTGATTAAGTTCTGATCATGTATTGACAATTGATATTTAATGTCTTTCCCTTCTGATGTTATGATGGAAGGTTTAGGATGGACATAAATCATTCCTTGCTGGAAGGTTTGAACTTGAAAGGGTTCAAAGACATCACTTAAACTTCATAGGTCCCATCAATTCTTCCAGTGTTTTGTATCCCCTAACACAACCAGGGTTGAATTGCATAATGTGCTCTGCAATTCTGTTTAATAGCAAGTGCTTCCTTGTGATGTGCTCTCCAAGTATAAAAGGTTGAATTGTTTGGAGTGTCATGCTCTACATACCAATGAGGGTGAGCTCTCTGTAATGGTATGTTTAATACCTTGTCAAGAATGATGAGCTGCTTGCTACGGTCCTTCGCACTAAGCTCTCTGTAATAATACCTTACCAAGAATGATAAGCTGCTTACTATGGTCCTTGGCATCGAGGATTTTGTAATTTGCATAAGTTTTTTAATTTATATTACGACTAGTGGTACCTTGTGATAATGGGGTGCTGATCTTGGAAGACATCAAAATTCTAGTGGAATAAACTAGTTTTCCTATAATTTTTTGTGTTTGTCTGGACAGGTTTGTCGCCAATAAGTGGTTTGGAGCCATTGTGTTTACTGGAATTTTGGTTGGAAGATTAACTGCATGAAGATATCAGGTTAGTTGTTGAGACTCAAAACAAATAATTTACCCACACGAACACTTGAATTGTGTGAGTTTTTGAGGTGTTTATGCTTTATATGTATTTTGGATTCTCTTCTGACACACTATGTTTGTTGTTTCTATGTCTGCAGGTGATATATTCCCATACAAGTGCTAAAATTGTTCTTATCTGGCCAATGTTAATGGTTGAATTCACAAGGCCTGCTGCAAGGCTTATTTATGTTGAGTAATATTATTATTTGTTTATTCTTTGTTGCTAGTTATCAAATAGCAATAGGTTAGATTTTGAAGGGTTATATACTGCATGATATCTCAGTAAAAACCTAATATCTTATGGGAAAACAACAAACAAATGTAACATTTTAGTTAGAGATCATCCATTTTGAATTGTTAAAGAGTTTTTTTTCAGTGCAATAAGGGGGAGAAACTGTTTTTATGCTATTCTGATGGATCATCCATTTTGAATCTTTAGGTTGTTTTGATTTCAATGTCATTTTTTCGTGTTAATGATATGTAATATATTTGTGATTGCTAGTTATCAAATAGCAACAGGCTGGATTTTGAAGGGTTCTATTCTTGGTCATGATCATATGGAGTAATTCTCGTCAGTGGTCCTGCTTCTCAGAGGTCTGCATGATATCCTAGAGTCTTATTTCAAGTAAAAACAATGTAAACAACAGAGTATTTAGGGATCATCCATTTTGAGTCTTTTCAATATTGTGTTTGGATCATTGTTCTTGTGCCCTAAGGGATCATTGTAAGGAGGGGAAAAAGCTGGGTTATAATATTCTGATGGATCTGACAGCATACACGCATTTTGCATTTAAGCATTTGTGATTTCATTATGAATTCTGTGTACTACAAGCCTCTAATCCATCATATGTATCTGTAGGTGAAAGTTGTGATGCTCAACCTTACAGTGTTTCCACAAACCATTCATGATCTCTATTTCCAAATGATACAAGTTCTTCAGTTGTCATTTTGAAAATATTATATTTTCATTGCACCATATGCCATGTTACTGTCATATAAACAACATATAGGGGGTTGTTAATATAGTTTCCATTGTATAATTCCAAGCTTTCACTTTCTTTTGGTAAATAGATAAGCTATTTATTTATTTTGTTGGTGTATGTATTTATTTATTGCCTTGTACATTCTTCCATCATTTTGTGTGATGAGAGTATGACTTCCAATTAAATTTCTGGGTTTTGTGGTATATTTAGTTGGGTAATTGGTGAGATAGTTTAATGAACTTGCTGTGACATTCTGAATTTATTTGTGGAAATTTGTCTCATTTGTTCAAAGATAAACTTATTGGTGCAGTCTGGCTTCTAAAAGCAAGTACTGGTTACAGAGGAAGGGTTATAAACTGCAAAGATGTTTGACAGCCAACATGAAAGTGAAAATCCAGAAAAATTCAAGTTTGGGAATGTGAGATGCAAGGCAGTAACCTGCATCGACTGCCTATGATTAACAAAGATCTAACTCAATGACTACCTTGGTAAACTGCATGGAAAAGTCCAATATATAGTTCAATCTAAGATACATAGTTGTGGTTGGCGAAAAGAGATTGAAAAATACATAGAACTTGAATCTTTGAAGAAATTAAATCTAAAACTAAGAGGGATGGTTAACATATCAAGAAACAAACACATGGATGTATCATAAAAAAAATTATGATAGGACTTGTTGGCATGGCTTTTGCTCTGTTGAAATATTGCGCCATTTCTTTGTTTTGGGTGTTATTGTGTTGTCTTACATCCCTGAGTTGCAAACTTTACTTTGGCTAACATCACATTACTAGTCCTCACTTGCAAGAATTAATTATGTATTTGCTTAGGTTTATCCTTCTTGTAGTTGAGATTGGGTTTTGGGCCTAGCAATTTCTTATATATCTTGTGCCTTTGATGTTATTCCCCTTTGTATTTTGCCCCAATGGCTTTCTTGAAATGCTTGGATCCTAGTTCAATTGAGTGAGAACATGTTGTATTGAGGTCCTTTTGGCTTGTTCATTCATCATTTCAAATGATCTATATACTGGTGTGTTTGATCTTTATCTATCTTCCAAAGTTTAGATGCAAATATGGGGTTGCCCAATGGAGTTGTACATTCAAACTAGATTAACTATTATCCCTTTGTGAGCTATGCTACCCCCAAGTTTTGGGGATGGGGACTATAGGGTACTCTTTTTTGGTATAGGGGTACTTTTGGGCCATTTTTTAAGAGACAATAGGGGATGGCTATTAGAAAAGCAGGGAATTTTTAAAAAAAATAATTTAAAAATAAATAAATTCATATAATAACTTTGATAAAACATTCATCATAGACA
>VDFB02339256.1:0-16949 GCA_007258455.2 Sequoia sempervirens
CCTTTCTTTAATGCCTTTCTGGTACTTTCCAAATATGATCGCATGTCCTTCTTTAATGCATGTTTTTCTTGTAAACTACAATTAAGACTGCTTGTTCAAAAAGTTTATTTTTGGAAAAAAGAAAGAAATGTGATTGCACGACAGAAGCAAAATCAGAGCAGAAGGGGAAACAGAGAATTTGAATCTTTAGCAAAGAATTGAGTTCAGCTAAGAAAAACTGTAAACATGGGTGGTCAGTTGGTGCGACATGAGCTTGTAGCTCATGAATTGTTACTGCAAAATCTGCAAACAGTCCACGCATTCAGTCTCTGTGGATGGTTAAATTATTTCTTGAGCTTAAATGATTTTGATGAGGAGGTTGCTGGAGAATTCTTGAGAACCCTTTCTGAAGGGGAAGCCACTGTATGGGGTCTAACAGTTGTTGCAACTGAAGATAGAATTGCTGAGGTAACTGGGCTTCCTGCCGTTGGAAAAAACTTTTCTTCAGATGTTGCAGCTGCAAGGGCTAAGTTTTCAATGCCTACTAATGGACCTCTGGAAGTCTCCAAGTAGGGATGCAAGCGTGTGTCGCTGCCTCCTCCATATTCAGAGTATGCCACTTATATAATGAGGTATTTTACTTGTGAAGGCCATTTTTCCTACTTGCATTCTCATTATTTTAAATTATTAAGCCATATGAGGCATGGGTTAGTCATAAATGTTCTAAATTTCTTGTTAAAGTTTTTAGAACAAAGTGCCCATAGAACTCAATAGGGGAAAGACAATTTTATCACTCATCATGGCCTTATTAAATTACTGATTGAGCACTCTTTGAGAGACGTCTCACCTCTCTCCTAACAATAATTTGTTGCCCAAAAGAATTTGCAAATACCACAACCTCCTAGGGTACTTACCCCACGGCTTCAAAGAAAGAAGAAAGAAATTGCATCTACTAGTGGAACAATGCAAAGGTCATCTACTCCTGTAGCACCTAGTCCTGCAGCTTTTGCACCTGAATCCTCTACTAGGGTACAAACTAGGTCTGCCACTAGGAGAGAGAAAGGAAAAATAAAGGCAGAAGGGTCCCCTAAATCTGACCCTCGTTCTCAGAAAAGATAATGCTCCTCTCCTGCAGCACCTTCCCCTGTAGCCGTTTCTCCTACAATAACACCTGTTGCTATTACCAGTTCACCGTCATCCTCTGGTAGGGCAGAGCCCTCTGAACAAACAAGAAAAAGAAAAGCTACCGGAACACCTCCTGCAGCTGCATCTGTTCCAAGAAGGGTTTCCACAAGGAAACAATCTAAGACCTCCCACATTGCACTCATGAAGGTTATTGTGATTTTGAAGGGTGTGTTGAATCGAATTTAATGTTTCTCAAAATGTGATAAGAATGCTGCTCAAAGTTCGTTCCTTAAGAGGAACAAGTTGAGACAAAAGAAGCAGGGCATAATGGGCATGAGTTGCCAAGTCTTGATGATCTGGTTAATGCTGCTATGCAATTCTCGGAGGAAGCTCAGACTTCTTCACCGCAGCAACAAGAAGAATTTATCTTGCTGCAAGAACAAGAACAAGCTGAACAACTAAATGTGCCTGAGTAGGCGTATTTCACCTTGTAAACTGTAAAGCCATTGTTGTGTATAAGAGGACATTTTTAATTGAGTTTCTGGAATATGTTAAAGATAATTGGGAAACAGTTACATTACAAACTCTGACTTTTCGACACATAGCCCAGACTGATATGCAACAAAGTCTATGGGAAGTAGAAAAGAAGAAATTGAAAAAGGAAATTGAAAGTCAGAAACAAGAAATTGCTGAGTTGAAAGCAAAAATGGACAAAATGTTAAAAGTAACTAGTCAGATTATGGAATGTAGACCACCACCCAGATTTTATGCTCTGTGCCTTAAAGAACAATTTTTATGGTTTCAATTGATGAGAATTTCCAGAAACCAAGATCCTATAATTCATACTGCCAAAGAATTTTATGAAGCATACCAGACAACCCCTAACTAGTTAAAGAATTCTCTATGTGAATTCTATTTGCATGGCTTCTTAATACCATTTGAAACAGAATGGAATCCTCTTCTATATATTGGTGATATTCATTTAAGAGCATTTAAGTCATGCGCAGCAAATGAGGTGAATTATGACAAGCAGTGGGAAACATATGAGGAAACTGAGAAAATAGAGTCTGTCCCATTACGCTCTCAAAGTGCAAACCCCCATGCAATGTTGAAAGATTGGTTTGCTCTAACATATGGTATTAATAATGTTTCAGCCAGAGAGAAAATATTTGATATCAGAAAGCAAGTCTATGATGAATTCCAGGCACAACAATATTCGTTTTGGAAACTAGCATATACCAGAAGTGAGAAAAGATGGGAAAGATTAACTGTTGGGTTAAGAAAGTTAGAACCACATGGTCCCCTAAATTTTACAGCAGCTCTCAAACGAACCAGCAGATATATTCAATTGGGACTTCAAACAAGATTTGAACTGTGGCTGCCACTGACATTCAGACCCCCTGTGCTAATGTGGCCCCTCTATCCTCATCAAGCTACAAATCTTAACAATGAATTAGAAGACCAAAGATATAAAAGGTGCCAGGATCTCAGAGGATTTTATTATAAGTTTGGAAATCCATTCCAGAGTCATGCAGCAACCACAGACTTTAGAGAAACCACCAGGAAAGTTAATGTTGGAGGACCCGGCATTGGGCTAAGTAGAAGCATTGATGAGCTTAAAATATATACTCATAATTTGGGATATTATGACCAAACTTTTAATATGTACTTTTGTTTTGTTTAAACTTTGTTGAAACCTTTTATGGGGATATCCTGTAGCATAATACTTTCATACTCCTGCAGCTCATGGTGTTGACTTGATTGCATTTATTTCCCGTTGACTCCCTAAAATGGCTGGTATATCGTATACAGTTTTTGAATGATGAAGTAGATTTAAAATGTGTGATTAATGAATAGATATCGTGTATATGCCATACGCCTTTTCTTTCGCATTTGTTACCTTTTGTTTCGCAGGTTGTTGAAGAATGATCGAGTCAAGCGTAGTCGATCTCGGCCTTGCAGTAAAGTCTATTTCCTGCACGACTTCGAGGAAGCTCCAGTGAAGACTCTTTATTGAAAACTGTGGAAAGAGTTTAGTATTGATCAATTTGGAAAAGAGTGGAGTCTTATTTTCTCCAAATTGGGTTGAATGCATAAAATAATTATGAAGTTTGTTCCTTGATTCGGGGATTTACTTTACTTCCACGTCTTTCTTTGATAGGGTTAGTTAGTTGCTCTCATGTTTATAAATAAAGTTCTCCTCCTGTGCAAGGGGGATAGAGGGAGGATAGTTAGAAAAAGTTAGAAGCATAGTAATAGCAGATATTATGTAAGAGTCAGTATGATAATGAGAAATAGAATCTGTATGATCAAAGACAGAGTTTATTGTTAGTTTCCACATCAATAAAGCAATGTATACCATTCTATTTTCATAAATAAAATTTGATGAAGTTCTGAGTTTAGCATCTGCGTAATCGTTAGATGCTTGCTAAGGGGGCCCACTTAGTAAGTATCTGTAGCTAGCTAGTTAGTTGTTCTTTTCTGTTGATCTTTAGTTAGCTTTCATCTTTGAAGTTTTCATACAAACTCAGTCTTATAGTGCTCCTGCAGCATAGAGAGTCCATCCCTGTGACTGTTCCTGTAGCATAAGGCCGGTTCATAGTTTGTGTTTCAGTCATAGTTGTTATGGTTTCTATCATAGTTGAGTTAAAGAATTTTGCATTACCGTTCTGTGGCTTAGATAGAATTTCTTTCGAGTATTATTTCTGCTAAGATTTGACCAAAACTAGTTCCTAGTGCATATATTTTGCCGCACCATTTAAAGTCTACGTCCCCTGGTTTGACAAGTAAAATGAACGTCCATAGAAAGATATAAGTCACCTGTTGGAATGTCCAATTCCCAAGAAAGGTTTTACTGTGATTTTCATATCCTTTTTGCGAGCAGTATCATTTCCACCTTGTCAAATTCCGAGTGCACATTTTGTTTTGCAATTTTGTTTGTTTTCATTCACTTTTCTAAGCCATTTCTATGGGTCATTGCATTGAATTAGGGTTTTGCATCACATCTTGCATTTCATTGTCTTTTCCAAGTTTAGGCTTGGTGGTGAACCCCTCATTAGCTTATATTCATCCCCTAGGACAACTCTATTACAAGATTTCTTTCTCTTTTGCATTGAGATCTTTAGGGTTTCCCTTGAATGAAATTGGAAGTGTGGGTATGCTCTATGTCTAAAACGATATGACAACATCCATCCCACATTTTCAACATTTCACAGTGTAATAGATTTAATAATCTCTATTGGAATTTAAAACCTCTTTGCACATCTATGTAAAAATTGGATAATATATGATTGGCATAGTTTAAAAAAATAAATGATTAGCATAGTTGAAGCAACATATAATTGGTTTTGAGATATATAAATATAATGCAACATACATACAATTAATTTACAAATGAATTTTAAACCTATATACTAAGCCACCATAATACAATCAACTAAAATAGATTTAAAACTATCTATGCATAGTCATAATATAATTCCCTAAAATGGATTAAAATCCTCTATGTACAACCATAACGAAATTGGCTAAAATAAATTTTAAAACCCCTATGTACAACCATATTAAAATTGGCCGAAAAGCCTCTATATACAACGATAATTAAATTGGATAAAATGTATTTAATAATTTGTGTACAATACTATTTAAATTAGTTGAAAATGAATTTAAAAACTCTAGGAACATGCATATAAAATTGGCTGAAATGATTATGCATAGTTAACATATAGTTGGTTTAAATGCATATGAACCTCTATGCACAATCATATATAAAATCAATATAAATGAATTTCAACCTCTATAAAATGGATTTAGAAATTTTAATTTTATAATAAAATTGGTTAAAATATATTTAAAAATCTCTATGTATAGTCATTTCAATTCATTGAAAATTTGATTAAAACCATCTATGTGTAGCCATCATTAAATTGGATAAAATAATTTAATAATCTTTATGTATAGTTCTATACAAATATGCTGAAAATGGATTTAAAATGTACATCCATATACAATTTTCTAAAATGATTCTTATTTCTTATTGAAAATATGTGAATATATCTAAAAAAATTTCAACTCATATCTACATATAATCAACCCATGACTGTTTGAAAACACCCAACCATATAGTATACACAAATTGACAATTTTGTATATATATACATATAGTCATGAATGGTATTGCTTGATAAAATCTCCAACATATACCCATAAAAATGGCTTGAAATAACTCTCTAACAAGCTCTATGATCTCTCTTTGTTTCTTTACTCTTCTAGGCACACCCTCATGGGCTCCATGGTTGATCGTTTCCTTCAATATTTCAATAGAAATTCAAAATAATCCCTTCTAATTAATTGAATGCATGAAAATAGTAAAAATTAGTTTGAGTTTCTAGCCTTTGGGTTGACCTTTCTTGCCACAACAAACCTGCAACTTAGGGCTAAACCAAATTCCCATCTCCCATATTTTCTCATAGGTTTTCTAAATAAAAAAATCTAATAATTTTAAATGAAATATATGTTTTTCATAGCAGCCCATCAAATAGTAAAGCTAGAAACTATGGTTTTTAATTTTCTTAATATACTAAAAAAAAATACCATAGTTCAAACAATAAAATAGCATAATTTACTAACATAAATAATTGAATGTAATAACCTTTTAAGCTATAGACATCATGCAAATGCTCAAAAGCAACCATGACTTCCTACCCAATGTTTTTGACAACACTCATAAGTAGATTTCTGCTATACCTAAATATATTACAAATATTTATCAAATTATAAATTCATACAAGTGTGTGGGTTCTCAGAAGGTATGTATAACTTCCCCATTTTCAAAATCTAGCTATGTCTCCTAGACTATGCCTCCCTCTATATGCAAGTGTGAAATAATTAACCTACATCCAGCTCATGCTAATAGACAATAGTTAGTCTGCATCAACAATAGGTTCTTAAAATCACAAACTAGTAATAAGAAATAAAATATTAGCCACATAAGATTTATGATAATTACCAATAACCTCCTACTACTCATCAATCATTTAAAAATTATAAGAATTCTAAAACATCATAAGCAATCATATATTAGTCCAAACATTTAATAGTTTACATGAATATTTTGAATAATATTCATGAATAATAAACTATCATAATAACATACTGATCATAATATCTTTACATTTAATACACCTCGTTTAACCGTAAAATACTCAAGCATTTTATGATTTATTAAATATTAAAAATATGCCCTCTAAGAGTAAGTGAGAATGGGATGTGACACATTGCATGTTTCCTATTTACCTAGACATTTTCTTGTCACTATCCCCTATAGTTTTCCCCACTCAAAATAGGTGACACCCTCAACACTAGACCATTTTACTTGAGTAGCACCCCTTGTTGCATCCCAAGTTCACACTCATCACCTCTAGCTCATCAAAACCCTTTAATTGTGCAATTTTATTGCATAACACCCTATGAAAAAGAACTCCCCCTAAGTCTTAGTCTAATGTGTAACTTCTAATCCTAGTGGCAACTTTTCTTTGTTGACTCATTTCTTGTGCCTAATACTTAACTCAATAAATCATCAACTCCCCATCCTATCCAATCATTCAAACTTCTAGAGTTTTCCAATGCCCTTCCCTAAAGGCATGTATTCACTATCCAAGTCCTTGACTTTTCCACTCTAATTCTATCCACATAACCCAATCATCTATCAAGTCCCATTGACTCAAAAACTAGTTGGTATCCAATCACCTCAAATAAGTCTCTTGAATCCATTTCCAAGTTGATCGCATCATTGATGTGTAAGCTATTATCATTACACCAACTCAACATACTCTAGTGGCCCAACTACATATTTATTTTCATTGTCATAGTTCTCCTAACCTTGTGATGATCTCCTAGTACTCTATGGTCCGACCATGTGGTTCAAATCCTTTTACTACTTGGAGCAATGCTCCTATCATTGAGTCTTATTCCATGAAGTTTTAGTTGCATTAAAGCACCAAGCCCCATAACTCATCACTCCATAATTTACAACAAATTCCTCCTGATGCTTGTTTACTCTTTGAATGTTGTTAAGTTACGAAACCATTTTCTTAGCTTTCATGGTCCAACCATGTTTCATCATTAAGTCTCCTTTTTCGCCTCATTCCAAAACTCCAATTCCTCCATTTGATATCCTTTACTAACTACCTAATCCTGTCCACTTATTCCCCAAGATAGTCCTTGAATTCCCTAATAAGAATTTTGTTCTAGCATGGATTGATTCTCTTGTATCCTATTTTGCTCATGTGTTACCTAGTTTGATCGCTTCTCCCTTGTGTTGCACCTTATTTCACAACTAGATGGAACTCTATAATGTTGTTTTTCCAAACACGCTACTTTGGCTCAACATTGCACTGCCATTGTTCAAGCACTACTACATTTGCCTCCCTTAGTTCCACCCGAACTTTTCAATCCCTCGTTGTAATAGTTAAGACAAATAGATTCCTCAAGTCACCCCATATCCCCTCTTATCTACCATCCTTATCCCACCTACACTGGATTATGAGGATCCTATAATCCTTTGCATTCCCAATGCCATACTACATTCTCAATGTTGTCATATTTAATTTGGTGTCCAAGACTAACTTTCTTGACCTCATCTTACTCAAATGGAATTTCTTCTGTGTTCATGAGTACCTCACTAAGTTCTCTCAACTTCATCTCTTTTGGTCCTTCAAGATACCCTTGGCATCTTAAAACCTAGTTCTAATTCAATAGTAGTCCCATAACTACTCACCTCTAAATCACACCTTGAAAGGCCTCAACACTTGTTACCTCATAAGAGAAGGCTCCTTCTAATGACAACTTTTTAATTAATGGAGATCAAACCTTCCATTATGTTTCTAGTGAGATTCTAGTGATCCAATTGATTGACCTATGAGAGTCCTATTCTCATCTTTCTAAACTCAAGAGCCATAAATCTTAACTCATTTGATTTACAAGATTCTTTCCCTTGACTTATTTGTAGATTCTCAATCCATCCTTAATAGATCTTGAGACAAGTACCACATGAGGTGAAGGCCAAAAGCATCATCATACCTTTTTATGATTTCAAGTGCCCTTAGTGAAAGCCCTACTATTCAACCAAGTCCCAACTCAACAACCATATCTCAACTTATACCCCAATCCAATCTAATGTCAAGCCATAGATTTGACACACTTACCCCTCCATAACTCAAATATTATGATTGTCTTCCATGACTCTAGTGTCAATCTTTGCCTCTCCAAAGCTCTTACTCTAGCCTTCCAATAGTTTGGTACCAAATGGACCATTTCCCTACATAACATTAGACATTATTAAGATTGTCTTGTGCATCGAGCTATTTAAGTGAACTGGACTACACCTTTACCTTAGATGCTCCCCTAACATCCAACTAATACACACACGAAATTGTATGAATTGCAATAGACTTACTAACTTGTGCCCCTAGTACTCAATTTATAAATTGCCCATCCATAGGGTGGTGGGATTATTCTCCTTTGCTCATGGGGGCAATGTCCCAGTTCACATTCCATGTTCTCTATTTACCTAAGCATTGTTTGAATGACCATCCCCCTATAGAAGGGGCGAAGAAGGATCAAATTGAAGAAAATTCAGGACAAAAGAAATTAGATTGTAATGTTTTGTAAATGGCAAGCTGAATTGACAAAGAAAGTGGAGAAGCTCTGTGTGTTGTGTGATGCTCAAATGGGTGTCATTATCTTTTTTCATGCCAAGAAGCTCTTTCATTTCTCCAGTCCTAGGTGGGCCTCATTATGTACTTCTAACTCACACCAAAAGCTCATACCAGACAACTTTCATTACAATAGGTTGCTATTATACAAGGTGTAATGGAGCTGATATGTATCATAGATAACTGACTAGAGATTTTTTTAAGCCGATTTAGATTTGGGAAAGAGAATGGAAGGAAGCAAAAACGTGAGAGAAAAACCTGTCTCCGCTATTATGGTGTTGTGTTGGCAAATTGTTTAGTCTTAGCAATATTCACTCACAAATAATAAAAGCTGTTGACATAAACAGATAATTGCTGAGCATAAATTTGAAGGTCTACTGTGCCTGTTTAGCGAATTTCTCGTGACAAAAATATTTTATTTTTAAAAATATTATAGGTATAATAATTTTATAAACAAGTCTGACAGCATGTCTAATATCTCCCCTTTTATTGATACAGGTCCAATTTTTTTTTATAGATTTATAATGGCAAAACTGCGTAAATACGGCCATACAGCCATCAAATTTATGCTATAACTTAGCCTTTCAGACGAACAACAAATGGAGCTTTTCTAACTATTTCCTGAGATTGAATAAAATGGTGTTATTTGAGATTGAGGATTTATAGTTGTTGGGGAGATGCACACTCTGAGATTTTCTCAAGATTGAATATAAATGATTTTATTTTTCAAGAAAGTTATTAAGATTATTTTGTTTTTTTTTTTTTTTTAATTCTAATTGTATCAAAGTTAGAGTTTATAATTAATTATAAGAGTAAATTATTATTTTTTGTTTTGTATGTAAATTTTAAAAGTAATCATCCATATTCATTGTTTTACATTCTATTTTTTTATTATTAAGTTACAATTATAGAAATAATAAAAATGTTAATATAGTCATTTGTTTATTCATTTTTAAATTTTCTATTTTTTAATTGTATGCACGCTAAAAAATCACGATTAATATTATTGAGACACATAACTTTAAAATTAGAACAATGACATAATGGAATATTAATATTTCATGTGAAATTCAAGTATAGATTTTAATTTTTTTTAACTATAATTTTAAGGTTGCTTGGTTGAATATTTACCATAAAATCATGAAATTTCCATAATTTATATTGAATTAGTCAATGTTTTTTTTTTTCTGAATTTGATCAATGTAGATTTTTATTAACAATGTTTCAGATCAAACTCCATGATCCACCATTAGAATATGAAAGCAAGAGAAGGTAAATATGAAGATTGTAATAAATCAAAATGACTAAATAAATAAAAAGAAAAAGACACATTAACATATTTTACCTATTAGCGCAATAACAAGGTCTTCAGAGACAAAAGGTCCTTGTGGTTGGTAGTGGCCAATAAGATTATTAGTTGGGTTGTTGAAATTATTTCAGTCACCTCCTATAAGCCAAAAAGAAATCCTAACAATCTGGAGGTCTCTATTGCGGCAACCTAGAAGTTGTTTGAGGTTCTTAATTCTCTCAACTCTATCATTCTGTTGGACAGGAATAATACTTCCTAGTCCCCCCCTGGGCGACCTAGTTGGCTGAATCATAACTTCAAGAGGCTTTATGAAACCTAACCCTAGTCGAGCGGGTGGGGGTGAGGTTAACTAGGATCACAAGGGGAATTAATTTTGGCTTATGCAATTACCTTGGGGGTGCATTCATCTACCTTTGCTAAGGTGGTGACGACTTTCCACAACATAGAAATTGCCACATAGGCTATGTTGTCCAACTTAATCATCGAGGGAGTTTCTAGAAACATGATTCTCATGTTGATGGGGAACACCTCACCTTATTGGACCCTCTAAGACCCTGTGTCTTTAGCTTGCAATCTTATGATTACCCTCAGAAATTATAGTACTGTGCATGCATTTCAAAATGATAATAAAGTTACCAATGCGTTGGAAAATCTTGGCGCCTTCACACCAAATTTAGTAATATGGGATAATATCCTTCATATCCTTGGTCATGTGTATGATTTAATTCACCATGATGCTAAAGTACTACCAATTTGAGATTGAGTTGGATATGCTGTCAGCTCTTGTTGATATTTGCCACACTTTTCATTTATGGAAAATTAACCCTTCTAAGCTGACTTTTCATAAACACATTAACTGGCGGCTCTAGCTTTTATCTAGTCATTTCTACAATCTCTGTGGCCCTAGTCTAAAGTTTGAGATTTCTACGATGGGGGTTGATCTGGTTCAGGAAGAGCCTAATAGTTGCGAGGTGTGGAAACAAGACAAGCATGTCTGGACCATCTTTTAGTGGGGCAAGCTGGCCTCGTTTATGGAAGGGATGTAGAGGCATGACCCCAAGATTTTGGTGGCATTCACTACCTCTTGGGTGAACGGAACTATCACTATCAGTGAGACCTCATTCACAGTGACTACTGAGTTAATTGCAGAAGTCACGAGGCTATCTTTGGAGGGAGTGTGCATCCCTCATAAATCCAAAGGCCACTATCAAAGGAATATGGAATGCTTCTTGAAAGATGGTGAGAAGGTGAACATACTCCATAATGGCTTTAATCGTGCGGACCTGTATGCTATTTGTAGTAAAGTTACTGAGGTCTTCATGAGGTAGGTTATGCTCGAGGGGAAGTTCCATCACTTTCATGCTAATTTATTTCCAAAGCTTAATCACCTCTAGTATAATGTAAAAATGAATTTCGTCTTTTGGCTTTTTTCCTCATTGGAGGAAACTATAAAAAATGTTCAGGGTAAAAACAAGAATTTACCCATTCACTAGAGTCTTATCTTTTATCTCTATAAGTACCATGTCGCTATTTTACCCTCCCCTGCCACTATTAAAAAGAAAACTTTGATAATTCATGACCCCACCGAACCCCCTACAAACCCCAGTCTCTCCATTACCCTTGATGAAACCCCCATGTCATTCGGTGCAGCTCTTGGGCCTATGGCAAAGCCTCTGCTAATGAGGATTCCACTCCCTACCCCATCAATTGCATCCCCTTGTTAGAACCCACACCTATTACTTCTGATTCAGATGAGTCAGACAACTTGGATGACGATGTGTTGTGGAACCCCACCCCTACCAACTCTCCCAAGAACTCCCTTGCCCATGTTGTGGTCTCTAATGTCCCTACCACCCCCTATTTTAAACCCTAACCTCCCAAATTCCCCCAACCTCTGCATAAATTTGGAGGGGACCCATACTGAACCTAGGGTGGGTTTTAACTCTAGTGCTTCAAATGACCCCCTTTACAAAAAAATTAATGAAATCTCTGAGACAATTAATGTCTAGAATGATATTTTGAAGTGGTTGTTGGGCCAACTAGTTACAACCAAAGAGAGAATCCAGAAACTAGAAAGTAAGGTTTTGTAGTAGCAAGTCCCATGGCTAGGTGAGGTGGAGGACAAAGCCCACTGGGATCTAATTACCTCCTTGGCCAAGTCTTTTGAGAGGTGGGCCAATTGGGAGAAGGAGATGAAAGAGTTGAGAGCCATTGTCAATATAGAGGATGATAAAAGGAATTTACAAATGGAGATTGAGGCTATTCATAAGAATCAGGAGAAAACCACTCAATGCCTCAAGGTAATCACTAACTACAACAAAGAGACCATGAAGAACACTGCCCTCACCATTCAAATGTTTCAATAGGAATTAAGGAAGAACCAAGGTAAAAGGGTGGTTGATGATGATAGGGATGATAGTCACACATAGAAGAAAGGTGAAATGGTTGAAACTTTGACCTGGGATGCCATGATGGATACTTAGGCTACTCAAAAAGCCCCCCTAACTTTTGAAGAGAAGCTCCAATTTTTGTCTCAGAAATGGAATGCTATCGGTGGTCTCAATTTGTTGGGAGACTTATAGTTGTCTTGTGGTTTTGTGTTGGTCTTTGTTTTGTGTGTTTTCACAGTTTCTTTTTGCTAGACAAACTGTTCAAGTTTAAGTTTTTTGTTTTAATTTTGGCTTGGCATCTCACTTCTCGTGAACCCCTCGTTCACCTCTATGGTTGTTTTGTTATGGGTATTGGCCCTTCCAATCTTAATCTAATCAAAACATATTATAACTATTAATTATTCTATTTATAGAAAATTATCTTATAATAGCACATTAAAAGAACATTTTATTTATAGTTTTCTAATTATCATATTATAGCCGTAACTATATGAAAACATGAATTCCCACAAGAAAATCAAATATTAGGGTATAATGCTATCTGTAACTCCAAACAATATTATTATAATATATATAATTAATATTAAAACTAATAAATGGATAACAATCAAAATATAGCTATAAGATGGTAAATAATATATTTTAAAATATCTAAAATATAAAAATATGCAAATTAGAACTTGCTATGGAATAATATCTAATTTTTTTATTTATTATAAGATAATATATACATTTATTATAGTTAAAAATAATTAACTATAAAATACCTATAGATAATATTAAAATTAAATAAAGGGCTAACTATATACTATAGATTATAAGAAGATAATTTGAAATATTTATTATAAGATAATATACTTGTCTTACTATATTATGCTATTTATACTTGGTTATATTTCTTTTATGTTAACGTACACAAATAGAAAGATATAATATGATACCTCTAAGTACAACAAACAAATAATTAAAAGAGACAATTAGATAATAAAATACTTATAATACACTTAAAAATAATCCTTTCTAAACAAAAATATAATTAGAGATGGTAGACTATAAAATGAAATTTAAAATATTATATTTACAACACTATATTATTAAAAATCATATATTATAAAATGAACTATAAATAAATTAAATATTAGTATAATATATCTATAGATAATACTTATGAGCTCCAACTTGAGGTCGATCATTGGCTTTAAGGAAGGGAGGAAAAGGAAGGGGAGAACACAAATGAGCTTCAACATGAGGCCGATCATTGTCTAGAAGGAAGGGATGAAAGCATTGAGGGAAGGGGGGTGGGGAAGGGAAGACACAGGGAGCAACAAAGAGGAATGGAGAACTAGAGAGGAGGGGAAAACAATTTATTAAGGTGGTTTAAAAGGATCTCAGGTTAAACTTAAATTCCAACCACCATCCTAGTTTAGGTTGGAGGGGTTATTATGGATTTCAATGGGGTGATTTGGATAATTTTTTAAATGAAAAAGTAATAACAATCATGAGTAGCCATATATATAATATGAAACATTATATAGAAAATATCTAGTTGATTTTTGACATGACATTGAGATTTTTCAAGTAACAAAGTAATCATAACCATGTTATGTCCCCTTTTAATTAATTTCAAATGGGGATCCAATTAGCCCATTCCAACACTTTACATGGGCTATGGTAAGTAATTGAAAAAGTAATTTATTTAATATTAAATTTTGTATGCAAAATATTTTAATTTTTAAGTATTACTATTTAGACCACTTAAATATTAAATATTTAATTTGTGATGGCTCGACTATTTGAGGCATCGAGAGCTATGGAGTATTTCTAACTAGAAGTTATGAGAGTGGATTTGATTTTATGTTATTCATTTCCCATGAAAGAGGGGCATTTCAATTTGTTTCTCTATTTATTTGGAGGTAATTACACATTTGAGAAATCTCATTTTAACATATAGAAACTCTACAAAAAATTATTTGAAAACTTGTGTGTGTTCATACGAAAATCTTATGCGGATGAAAACCCATTGAAGATAATAATCAAAGGAATAAACCCCTTTGGTTCAAAGATAAACTTAATTTAGGGATTTCAGTGGAGTTCAAATATTCATAGAATAATTTATTTCATTGTGTGCTTGTTTAGTTGTAGGTTGTAAATGAAGAAGTGTGTTGTTTCGATTAGAGTTTGGATTATTATTTTTTTAGAGTGTGTGATGTTTTAGAACATTATTTTAATTATTATTGTTCTATTATATCAATCTACATCATATTTATGGGGTGTAGTTATTCATATCTAGGTTGAAGTCTTCCAATGTTGTCATTGTGTGCATGCTACAATATTATGGTGAGAGATTTTGGCATGATAGTTTTGAACTCTTGCTTCTGTTGTGTTTATTGTTGTTGTTGATTTTGTTTTTGTAGTAGCATATTTTATGTACTTTTATTAGATAATATCAATAGAGGAAGTTGATTATGTTTTCTATGAAAAACTATGTCAAGCTAGTCACCTAAGCATTGGAGAAACTAATGAAATTTGTGGGTATTTCAGTTTATATTTGAAAGTAATTGTATGTGGGTTGAATACCATGATTTGCATTAGATTTTTGTGGTCCATTACTTTTAATTAATTTGGTAAGATGATTCATTTAGGATATTACAGTGGTATGAAAGCTATGATATTTCCAACTTATTGGAGAAGATAACCATTGTTGCAATTTATTCATGTTGCATGCTAAGTTTTAAGGCTCCATATCATTGATAAAAAATTTCATGTTAGTATTCATTATTTGCATGTTAGTTTCAATAGTTGCATGTTAGTGATCAACACTTGCATGTCAATATTCAGTGTTTGCATGCCAATTTTAGAAGTTATATGTTAGTATTCAATGTTTGATTCTTGGTGAAATAGAGATTTGGTATCATGAATCTTCTTCAAAAGGTACTAATGAAATTGGTCAATATAAAAGAAGAATGAAATAATTATTTGGAAAAATGGGATAGAGATGAAATTTACAAATTTGAATCCCTCAAAGTTTTTAGTCAATATCAAAAGTTGTCTAACAAATTCAAAAAGCTAATGTCTTTTGATGACTATTTTATTTATCTTGAAGAAGGAATCTAGATAAGAAAGAGACTTTATGACTACATAAGAACACAAAAAAAAGAAGAGGAAAGTCAAAAAGTCACCAAGGATGGATAAAAAAGTTTGACATAGTTGAGCCTAAGCCAAATAAAGTTTGTATATAAATGAAAAATTCACCATGCAACAATAAAAAATGAAGATCTTAAAAATTAGTTGAGAAAAAAAAAGCTTTGTTTTTTTACAAAGAACATTGGGATCCAATTCAAAGATGTGGGAGCAAAGGAAAAGAACTAGAAGAGCTAGAAAAGAAAACCGTAGAACCATAAGAGATGATGGATACAATAAAACTGGAAAAGATCAAGGAAGAAATTGTGATAGTGGAGCATAAAGAAAAAATTGAAGGTATGAACCTTTTTTTGAAAAGAATATTCTAATTCAAGAAATATATGAGGCTAAATCTCAATATGACCTTGTTGGAAAGGCATAAACATTCACATTAGAATAATTCCTTAGCAAATACTAATATTCAATTCGAGTTTGTAAATATTTTCAAATCAACTAATAAAGATAAAAACCTTGATTATTTTTTCAATAATAATACTTGAGGCATGCAAAACTTAGAAAAAATTGATTGTAGCCACTCCATATAGTTCAAAATAATTCATCATAGAAATTATCAAATGATTGGCATAAGGAGGAAGGACAAAACTTGCAACAAGGGGCACATAAAATACTTTTTTAAAATTCAAAGTTGTTTGTTCATAAGAATATAGGATCCATGTAATAAGGTAAGACACATGAAGGCTGAAAATTTTAATGGTTTTAATATCATATGTGCCAATAGACTCACCACCCCATGCAGCCAAATAAGTATATAACTTAATATATCCATGGGTGAGAATTAGGTATACAATGAATTATATGGTGAGAACTAATATCTAGCTATGAATTATGGATGGCTACATTTCATTGGTAAGCTTCTATAAATTCATAAAGCTAATGAGCTTAAGTTGGCAACTAAAGAGAGGGATATCATAGCTAAGAGGAATTCTCAAGAAGAACAAGTTATTTGGGCAACAAGTTGCTTGTTGATGCACATAATAAAACTATTTTATCATTTGGTAAGCAACATAGACTTTGTTTTTTCTGATAATTATAGTAGGAACATATAATTGAAAGGATAAGTGATGTGTGATGGTTGAGAATTTTAATGGAAATCTCAAGGTTGGTAAAGCAATTGGAATCATAGGTGGTGAAATTAGTGATGTGGCCACCACCAAGTATGATAAAATCAATTTGGTTTAGCTATGTGTAATGTGTCAGGGAATAATTAACTTGATAAGTAATTTATTGTTT
>VDFB02339257.1:0-76382 GCA_007258455.2 Sequoia sempervirens
AGTTTGTCCAAAAAACCTTTGTGACCTGCGCTTTCCGATTCTGGAACTCTCACTCTGTTCCTTGAGGTAGTTTAGGGTAGTTTTCTCCCTTAGATTCTCTTGAGAATAAAGAGACTCGTGAGTAGTGAATCCCTCTTCTCTACAAAAACATATAAATAAAATGCTATCCCAAATTTCCATCTTAGAACTTCTCTGCATATCTCCTAGACATAAAAAAGTTCTTGAAAAATGACTCTAGGCTTCATTCATACCTACCAACATAGATACTCAATAATTCCAAGCCATGGTGGGACATATCACATTAAATCATCATCTTGTATTCACAAAAAAAGACCTTCCAACTACTTCATACCATAACAAAGCATTATACCTAGAATTCTACTTTCATAAGCACAAAATCAAAAGAGTCTTGATAGATGGTGGGACAAGATTAAAAATTTGCACCCTAAAAATGTTGAAATGATTGGGATATTTCAATGGGGTCATAGAAAAACATAAGATCATTACAATAAGAGCATATGATGATGTTGAGAATTAACCAAAGGAGATAATCAAGCTACCTATTCAAGTTGGTCCTGCAATCGCATAAACTACTTGTCAAGTATTAGACCTTGATCTCCTAGGTACAACATTCTCCTAGGATGCCCATGGGTACATGTGATGCAATCTGTCCCATCCATTTACCACCAATGCATAAAGTTTCCATACAATGAAACTGAGATAAACATCTATGCGGACCCTTACCCTTTCTAATATTGCCAAAATGTAGCAAAAAAATACCAAAAAAATCACCAAGTACCCAATAACAACATTGCCTCATCATCAACTGATATCAACCCATCCACATTAGCCTCATCATCCAATACACATGATTCCATTCCCGAAATCAAGGTTCAAATACATGATAAGGGTTGTGGAGACTATGATTTGAAAGATTCCTATGTAGGAAAACTTCCATCTTCCCCTAAGAAATATGCCAAACCTCAACATATAGATATTTCCAATTCAATTATCAAGTATGAATCCACTGTATTTTTAAAGTGGGGAGAGATAGAAAAAAGAGGTCATAAAAGAAGATATTTCCAAATGGTCATACCAAGAAGATAACGAACAATCTACCCTACTAGTTGAACAATATGATAAGGGTTTTCAGATAATCAAGAACATGGGATTTACAAGTCAAGATGGCCTTGGACTTCATTAGAAAGGAATAAGAAACCACACAGTTCTAGAAAAGAGACAAAATAATCAAGGGATTGGGTATGGGTCATTAAGTAATGTGACCCCAAACAATGAGTGTGTCCTTAGGAAGGTAGCTAAAATTTTTCCTGCAATCAAAACCTCTAATGATGATACCATCAATGACTTCTATGTACATCACTGAACTATTCAAAAACACATCCATTTACATGTTAACTTCCATATCATTTACATCTCCCTTGCACACCAATGATGTCCCACTTATTTACCCTTATATTATTGATTGGGGCCAACAAGGACCACTGGTTCTATACATGTTTCAAAATGATGAAGATATTGAAGAACTTATGGGAATTAGAGAAATAATACAACTTTTAGATCACAAAGAATTATTTTTCATAGAACTTGATACACAAGAATACTTTGGGGGGAATACAATCCTTTAGTCACAAAAATGAAAATATTAAAATAATAAAACAATCCTCTAGTGAAAATCATAATGTGACACTTTTGGATTTGAAAAATTAAAAATAAAGGATGTATCCAAGGGCGAAAACTTCTCTAAGGTTCCTACGAATGAAGGATTTTACCTCCCAATTATTTCTAAATATCAAGAGAGATCCCCAATTTTAGTAGAAGTATTAGAAGAAATAAATTTTGGAACAATTGATATTCCTAAGATCACACTTTTTGTTGCATCATTGACATGAGAGGAAAAGAAGGATTTCATATCATTCCTTATAGAAACTCAACTTTCTTGGTCATATGTAGACATGCCAGGACTTATGCAACTTTAGTAGTCCATCATTTGGAAATCTATCTAAAGGCTAAACCAATAAAATAAAAACTCTCTAAAATGCATCCTTAGATTGCATTATTAAATAAAGTGGAATTGCAAAAAGTTCTAGATGTTGGCTTCATTAGACCTATAGACTATCTAGAGTGGGTATCAAATCTTATCCCTATTACGAAGCCCACTAGGGGCATCCACATCTAAACTAATTTTAGATATTTAAATAAGGCTTGTATAAAAGAAAACTTTCCACAACCAAACATTGACATCATTGTAGATTTGATAACAAAACATGAGATGCTTTCCCTCTCGGATGGTTTCTTTGGATACAATTAGATCCACATTGAACAAGAAGATCAACATAAGATCACTTTCACATGTCCTTGGGGTACTTATTGTTGGAACATAATTATTTTCTAGTCTAAAGAGTGTTGGCAAAACTTATCAGAGAGAAATGATAGTAATTTTCCATGACATGTTCCAAAAAATAATGGAGGACTATGTAGATGACTTACTGGAAATGTCCATAACAAGAAAATGGCATTTGGATGTCCTTGGACATATCTTTGATAGAATAGAGAAATGCCAAGTGAGGCTAAATCCCAAGAATGCATTTTTGGTGCCAATTCAAGAAAACTATTGGGATAAATTGTGTCTCATAGAGGTATTGAGGTTGACCCTAAAAAAGTGAAGCAATAATCTAGATGCCTCCACCAAACAATCTTAAGTAGCTTCGTAGTATCCAAGAAAACCTACAACCAATATGGTGGTTCATAGCTCAACTAGTAGATAAATTTTCATCCATTTTCTCATCTTCTTCATAATGTCACATTCAAATGGGATGAGAATTGATAACAAGATTTCAAGCAACTAAAGAATTACCTTGTTTCACCACCTGTATTGATACTTCTGGTATGTAGACCAAAAGGCAATAAAATGATAAGTCATCATAGAAAATATTACAAAGGCACCTCTATATGATCATAACCCTCTTTTATTAGAATTTCATGATGAAACCATTTTTACTATCACCCTAACAAATCAATGAAAATTATACTTCAATGGGTCTGACACTCACCATGGCTCAAGGGCAGGAGTTTTATTCATCACTCAAAGTGATTATATTCCCAAAGCATATCGACTAGTATTTCCATGTACCAACAATATTGCCAAATATGAAGCACTCAATACATGAATTAGAATGGAAATCTAATGACACATCAAAAGAGCTACAAGTCTATGCAGATTCACAACTAGTTATCAAATACGTTAATGATGAGTACCAAATAAAGGATGATAAGTTACTACCATATAAGAGAACGGTTGATAATTTCAAGAAATATTTTTGTAATATCTCCTTTAAAAAGTACCAAGATTAAATAATAAAGTTTCAGGTGCTATATAAACTATTGGATCTTTTCTAGATATACCTCACAATAGTCAAATAAGTGAATTTCTAGTCAAAAAACTTTTGGGTCCTGCTTTTGATGTCCCAAAGTTGGAATTCATGTGCGAAATTATTGGTCTTAATTCCCCATGGTATCATGATATATATAATTACCTTCATAATGAAACCATTCCACCCAAACTAAATAGTAATAAAAAATCCTTCATCTTTTGCTCATCTCTCTTCACCATCCTTGGTGATACCCTATATTGAAAGAGTGTTGATTGTACCTTAGATGTTTAAACTTCAAAGAAGCTAAAACAACTTTACATGAGGTTGAAAAAGGTGTTTGTGGGTCACATTATAGTGGTCCTACCCTTGCTAAGAAGTCACAAAGAACATGATACTATTGGCCTACTATGGATATGGAAGCACATCAGTTTGCAAAGAAATGTCTTTAGTATCAACAACATGGAGATTTAATTCACGCACTTGCTCAAGAGTTGCAACCAATTACCACTCCTTGGCCTTTTCACAATGGGGTCTCAAAATTATAGGAAAAATTACCCGCACCTCATCTAACAACCACAAGTTCATCATCACCACCACTAAATACTTTTCAATGTGGATGAAAGCCATTCCACTGACCTACATCACTAGTAAATAGATAGAAAAGTTTATCCTTAACTACCTAATTTTCTAGTATGGTGTTCCCCACACTATTATTAGAGACAATGGTACACCTTTCAAAAAGTAATATGTTTGTAGTCTTTGAAACCAATTCCATATACAATATTAGTTTTCCAGTCCATATTACCCACAGGGAAATTGTCAAGCTGAGGTGTCTAATAAAACCATACTTAAAATCTTAAAGAAGATAGTCAATGATGTTGGTCATTACTAACACCTTCAACTTAACCCTATCTTATGGGCTTACCATACTACCATCCAAACACCTATGGGTGCTACCCCATATTAACTAGTCTTTAGCAACGAAGCTATTTTTCCTATTGATGTTGAACTCTCCTCTTTAAGGGTATCCTTGTAACACCTTATAAAAAATGAAGAATACCAAGTATCCAAAATACATGAGTTAGAGTTACTAGATGAAAGATGTATTAATGCATTGAATCATTTGCAAGCCTATCAAAATTGTTTTTGTCATAGTTACAACATGAAGATCAATACCCGAAGATTTGAAGTAGGTGATCTAGTTCTCAAAGAAAATCGGAAAAATCAGCAAGACTAGGACAACAATAGAAAGTTTGAGCCTGAATTTTTGAGACCATTTGTCATCACAACGAGCTATGGGTTGGGATCTTATGAGATTGAAACACTTGAAGGTGAGCCTCTACAAGAGCCCATCAATAGCAGTCATCTCAAAAATTTCATCCTTAACCCTCGGGGTATCCCAAGGTAAAAAATAAAAAAGTTAAGAGAAAATTCGTCCAATGGTGAAAATCACTTCAATGGAACCTTGACCAAGCACCATGGTGAAAACCTATTTATAGATGCCATGTGTAGAAAATCCAATAAAACAAAAAAAATAAAATAGAAAAAGTAAAGATAAAATTGTTCTCTAGTGAAAACCACTTTGGTGACATTTTGGATAAGTACCATGATGAAAAATTGTTTACAGGCACCATGTGTAGTGAGCATCAACTACCATCTATCAGGTTCTTATCCATTCCATTCATAATAAAGTCAACATCCCATCCATATTTATCTACCCACAATATTTTTCCAATCCACCTAGCATGGATTAGTAATTTTACGAGTGTTTAGTGTTATCCATCTCACCTAATATCATAATAAAATTAGTCCACTCAGTCCATAATAAATGATCCTACACCTTAGGGGCATTTTTATTATACCTAATAATCAAATTGGATCCTTGTTATTGCCTTGAATTAAAAAATAAAAAAACATCAATTATTCCAAACAATCCAAAAGTATCAAATATTCCAAAATCTAAAAACATGCAAAATTACAAAAAATCCAAAAACATCAAATATTCCAAACAATCCAAAAATATCAAATATTCCAAAATCCAAAAACATAAAAAATTACAAAAAAATCCACAAAATCAAATATTCCAAAAAACTAAAAAAACATCAAATATTCCAAAAATTCAAAGACAAATCAACAATTACACAAATTCTCCCATCCATAATAAAACCATTACCCATAATAACTCATTCATCACCACAATCATCTTTGATAATCAAGCAAAAGTGAATTATGCATTAGTTGAGACTTAGAACAATCATGAAAAATTGTAAGCTAAGGATCACTATTGAATCAACCCACTACCTACATACCTATTTCCTAAGCATTTGATTCATCATCTCAATCTATACCTTAATGGATTCATCTTTCCTACAATAGTCAAAATTCAAGATAGCAATTACTACTCTCTTTGGCAAGAGATATGATGGATTTTGATATGTTTTGTTAGTCAGTATTTTCTTTTGGTTTAAATTTTTGTCCCCTTCTAATGCTTATTCAAATCCACCTCAATCTTTCAATGTCTTGGTGTGTCTAGAGGAGTATAAAATGGGGAAAAGTCATCAAGATTTCATACATTGTGTTTGTGGGATGTTATTATAACATGACCATGGAAAATATTTTCCATGTGTGTGTTGAAGTAGCTTCTTGCATAAACAAATGTACTTTATAGATTAGGTCATTCATACCTCTTGTGCACTACAACTATCATGCTATAAGTCTTATTCTCTTAAAAATTCAAACAAGGTTTTCATATGTCTGGTATGAATAAGGATAATCCTATTTGTTTGTAGAGTCAAAGTTCATGCAAAGGATACATCACCCTAGTTCTTCATACCTTGGTGTATAGTGTCCATTTTCTATATCAAAATAAGGATTTATCTTTACATTTTTTATCATAACCAAAAGAAAAATAAAAGTCAAATTTCCATCCTATTATCAATTATCCATATCATATCCAATGCCCATTCCATATCATAACTATAACTTTCACTATTTGATATTTGATCAACAAGATTTATTTATCCATCATTGTCCTACATCCTATATTTTCTTCTATCTTAATAATTCATTCTCATCCTACTAATCATTTTATCCATGTATCATGACACACAAAAATATATATTGCTTCATCCATACAATCCTTTTATACACAATAATTAGTACAAGTCATAACATCATACATATCCTACATACATAATAATAAGCATATAACATCATATAAATCATAACATAGTCATCAAAATCCATCACATTGTAATCTATTGCATTGATCATTATTATACCATAATGTCAATAGAATAATCATTAAATGCATACATCCATCACATATCATCATCATCCCATAGAATCTTAATTAAGACCATCATTTACATATATATATCATCATACACATCATAGATCAGTACAACAAAAAATCTTCTCATATATATATCAAAGCAATGCCATGATACATTATAAATAATGTCTATACAATGAGCTACATGAGCTACTAGTGCTTGTGTTGTAGGTATTGGTCATGGTATTGGCGGTGCCCCTATGACCGATTTACTCTTTGATCTTGCTAATTGAGAAGCCCCTGATTGACTTCGAGTTGAGAAATAGAGAGCCCAACAATCTGCAAGTACATCTCTCTCATAGAGTCCTATAGTAGGTGGCCTCTTGAGTGATTCGTCGCATCTTTCCCATAAATTATGTCATCAACACACCACTTTCAGACTCTACCTACTATCTCATAATTTTTACATCTCTCTTGGCTATCCTCTTAGTCAATAGTACAAAGAGTTATCCCTCTCCACTCAAGTCATAATGATTCTCTCTAGCTGAGCTTGACCACACTCAGACAAGGCAACCACCCGCCATACCTACCAATCCCCATCACCTCCTCCTCCCTTCCCACCATCCCCTCCACCCCGATCTACCTCCATCCCCCATCCATCCATGATAGCCTCCTCCCCCCATCCATCATCTCGATCTCTTCGACCTTGGACCTAATCTCCTCCACCTTGACCATGATCTCCCATTTATCCTTGATGTCCACCTCCCTACTCACCATCCTATCCACCAAAATCAACTCCACCTCTATCCACTCCATCACCATATCCCTCTCCAAATACCATAACCCTCTATCATTGCCTCGAGCCATCCCTTGCTCTAGATCATTCCTCATCCTATTGGCATTGCCATCATCAAGATGTGTCAGTTTGATGGGCTTGTGTTGAGCCGACCATGTGTTATAGTCAACTATGATAACTGCATCTACTATAGCTACTCCATAGACCCACTGCAATGAAACCATGACTCAAAATATACAATAGTTGCATTAGGGGACATCATAGGTCCCTAATCTTGATATATCTCTAGGTGTGAGAAAAAATGGCCTCCACTCCTGGTAGACCATACACCTCACCAAACTATCTCCTATCCCACTCAGGAAAATATCTCTCCATGATGTGAGTAGGATGACCAATCAAGTATCTCATCTTATTGTAATATACTTGGTGAGTGGCATTGTCTAACCATGTCTCACATAATTTCCAGTTTCTTGTCAAGTCTATCCACCTCACCAAAAATGCATCTCTAATAATTGAGATCACCTAGCCACCGATGTGTCAAAATATTATCAAATACAAAAAAAGGAATTCTGCTCCCCCGAACTCTCCACTTAACTGGTTGTGTCACAATGATATGATCCCAAGAAAAAATATGTAGCAGTGTCACCTTGTATGATAGATCAAATCTTTATCTATACACAACCTAATGTAATCATGGTATAGATGTGTAAGGATGCATGGTCCCCAACCAAAAATAACTTTGTCGCTAAGCATCCGCTCTAGAACCCTCCCCTAACTGATGGGAAACCCTCAAGACCTCCAATTAGGAACCAGTACACCTCCCACCACTTCGGCCAATACCAAAAGGTAGAGCCTCAAATATCTCCATCACCCTCCTCAACTCCATCTCCCCATCCTCAATACCTAGGTCATCATGGACAAGAATACCCTCTCCAATGCACTCTCTCTAGAGTCGATATCATAGATGACTCTCTCTCCATGAATGGGGATCCTAGAAATCCTCCACACATCCTCCAGATTAATGGTAATCTCACCAATAGGATGAAAAAATGTGCATGTCCCACTCTAGCATATCTCTACTAGAGCTGACTTCATGGCCCTATGTGCTTTGATATTGAGAATATAAGTAATATATCATAACTCCACTGCTGATAGAAAAGCATGATCTCTCTTTCCCATCTTGGTGATCATTATAATGTCACAAGATGATGCTCCCTAGACATAATCGGCTCTAGAACTCTACAAAAATAGCACACTCAACATCAATAATGTAAAAAAGAATATCCTAAGTTACCTAGCCTATAGATGAAATGCACCAAACCCCTAAATTAATTGTGGACCAATTTTTCAATTGCACCATAGGGAAATCCCACAATAATGGGTCCCAAACTTGCACTACAACAAATCCTTATGATTTGCTCTATTTTTTGCTCTATTTTTTGCTTCCACCCACTGTTTTAATGTATTTTTTGCTAATTTTTTGAAAAGGTCGGTGCTATTTATCAGGATGGTGCTATTTTTTGCGTTTATTTGCATTGATTAGGACAAGTTGGCACTAGTTTCGGTGCTAATTTGCGCTGAAATTAGCACCGCGTTTAGCACCAATATTAGCTTCGAGTGTGGTGCCGCCTTTGGCTCCGAGTTTAGCTTCGAGTTTAGTGCCACTTTTAGTTCTGACTTTAGCTTCAAGTTTAGCTTCAGGTTTAGCACTAGTTTAGATACCCCTATGTCAAAGAGACTTATTTATATGTCTCATCGATGATGTAAAATAGTGAAATGTCAACAAGATACATGCATATCAAGGAGAGAATCACTTACGTCACATCGACAAGGTATATCTACAAGTGCTCGACGAAACACAACTCTTGGATATAACAAAGTAATGTCGATGAGACATTGAGATATTGATAAGACAAATAGGATTGTCTCATCGACACTCTTCAAGTAATGATCAAAAGCATACACCTCTAGACTGCCGGGAAGGTGAGCAACATATGCGGTAGAGCTATATACACTGCAACCCCGCATCAAGATGCCTTGAGCAAGGTGGTAGTGTGGTAAACAACAGAAGGGAAGGGAAAAACACTGCCATACCACAGCGAGTGTAATAAGAGAGAGATGTAGTGCGATAATCATGGAATCATTACAATTTACAACACTAAATGTAGAAGATCACATTAGTCACAATCCATTTGAATAAATCATTTAAGGAATCAAGAATATAGTCCACCAAAATACTCTAAAACTCTAATAAACATACTCTAAATTTTTTGTCAAAATCTTATTTTCAGGCATAGCCTACCAAAATGGAGTTTTCATTTTAATAAACATACAATAAAACCTTTGTTGAAACCTTATTTTTAGGCGTAGTCCACCAAAATGGAGAAGTGTTTCAGTAAAGAATGACAGAGAATGGTAAGGAGATGTGCGTGATAGGAGGCATATGATTCATTGTTGTTTATCTCATTCCTGCTCTGATCAACAAGGGTTACAATGTTCGCGCTACTGTTTGTAATCCAGGTACTTAATTGACATATGTTTGCATAATCTCAAATTCCTTCAGATGCTTTTGAAGTATCAATGTATCCTATATAGGGTTTGGAATGACTTCTTTTAATTTAAAAAAATAAATCAGATGCTTTTGAAGTATCAATGTGTCCTATATAGGGTTTAGAATAATTTCTTTTAATTTAAAAAAATAAATAAATGATGTATTTTCCTATGATTAGATAATGTGGAGATCTCCTAAATCTTCCCTAGCACACTGTCCTCTTTCACACTGTGTTCATTACTCCAGCTGCTAGGGTTTTGCATTTGGCATCTTTAATATCTTCATGATAGTGGCTTTTAAATATATCTCAGTCTTTGCTTTAATCTTTATCATGGTAATTGTTATCACAAGGATTTTCACCCACATGCAGGGATGGAAAGCTCTACAATCCCGTGTATCATTGGATCAAACTCAAGTTGTGGGTGACCTATAATGAGATTGAACCTCCAGATTCTAGGCCGGCTTCCTATTTTTTCTTCTGTTTTAACTAATGAAACTAGTTGGGAAAAGGGAAGAAAGTGTTGAAATGAATGCAAAAACTAATTTTTGTTCTGGCAATGCACTTAGATAATGATGTTGCATGCAACCTGTTTCACAATTACTTTTCAATAAACCTATTCGCACAACTAAATCTGAATAGTTTAACCACATAAATAATTTATATAAAGGCTTGACTGTATTACCATCTTTGAAGGAAAAGAATGTCTTCACAACTAAAATAGTAAAATAAGTCAGATGCACAACATATAACTTGTGGAATCAAAACTTAGTTTTATACAAGCACATATGAATGAGACGGGAAAATAAAGGTTCCTGAGATTAAAACACGATAGATTCCTTATCAAATCATTCACATAGCATGAAACCTAAGATTTTGAAGGCAAATACTTAGTACACTGAAAGGTAAAAGGAAAGCTTTGCAAATTGATAAAACTTGATTAACCTGTAATAACCCGTTGAATGTATTAATCTTGAAAAATAAATTGAGTTACAAGAAGCCTTCTTTGCAAAAATTGCAAAAGCTAGAGAAATCAAGAACTAGTGAAAAATGACAAAGTCATTTCACTTTATACAAAAAGCCTCTCCAAGGCATGAAGGTGAAACTGAAAGTCAATTTCAATGAAAAAATGATAACTCCAAGGAAAATCCCGAGCAGAAGAGAAAATGATAAAACTAGCCCAAACTCATAAAAAATCGAGTGAACTCAGGTTCCAACTAGCTATCAACTCGTAACTTATCCATGGGGCACTCAAACTGAACTGAAAATCCCCAAAAAGTGGGTCCAAGCATGCAAAAACCACCTCGTTTTTATCAATTCGCCCATGCAACTGGAACTCCATCCCTGTATCGTGCATGATTAATCTCCAGTTAAAAAATACCTGATTCCTCAACTCTATCTGCATCTTTTGCATGATTTTCCTTAAAGAGGACTAAGTGATTAAATATCAAAAATAACCAATGCATGATTATTTTAATATTTAAATGGGCAAGGAACCTCCTTATTTTCATTTTAAATATTAATGTAGTCATACATTAATATCCAATTACAATAATAGCTTGAACAAAATCATGCAAATATGCATGAGTCTAAGTGTTTATCACTTATAGAAAGAAAAACTGACTTGGTCATTTTTAGTCTACTCCATCATGACTCATGCAAATATTAGGTTTTATTTGACTTTGGAAGTCATAAACCATAAGGGATAAATAAAAAATAATGATTAATTAAAATCATTAGTAAAAATCAACCCCATGTCGACTTAGGGCAGACAAAATCCTTCAAACCCTAATCATTCATGATCATTTTGTATTTTGACTTTTGGCAAAGAGGTTCTACTGGGAGGAAGCACCGCCACTGGAAGAGATAGGGTTTCAACTTGAGCCATGAATTTCTCTGTGAATTTTCAAGCTTGACCTTCATCTTTCTTTGCTACTTTTGATGGCGTATTTTCTCAGGAAACTTGTATGGTGAGATTTTTCCTTTACAAGATGCAAAACTTCTAAAATTTCTTCGTTCTATATGCATTTGTAAGGATTTTTAAGCCTTGGCCTTGACTATTTTCTAATGTATTTTGATCCTTGCATTCATTCAATGCTTTATTTCTGTGCTGGAGGCCCCACCGTTTGAAGGTTTCTATTGGATTGGAGATTGAATCCGCTTGTCTTCTGGGAGTTTTTGTCTGAAGATTTCATTTTTGGTGATCTATGGAAAACCTATAGATAAAATAAGGTAAGTCTTCCTCTATCATAATATGATGACTATTCTTCATATCTGAAGTATTTGCAGGCCCTCTAGCCGTGGCCATTCATTTATTCTGATGTAATTTTCCCTTTGGATATCTTCTTTGTCGATATTTTGCTTGTCTTGGCCGCCATCATCGAATCTACTGAATTTTTCTTCGACCTGGGTTTTAACTTCATTGTGGTTTTGACATGTACAGGTCGCGACCTCTTTGTCTTGTTCTCCTGCTCTCATATCACTGTAGGTAGACCCATTCATTCTAAGAAATGAAAAGAGTAGATGTATAGTATTATTCAAATCAGGCCTGAAGATTCCTTTAACGACACCTTAGACTGGTAGGCATCAACAATACAGTCAGACTAGTAGGCATCAGCAATACAAGGGACCACAACTTTTACTTGATTCACAAGTTTTTCCTTTTTCAAGGCCTGTATCATGTCGACCATTGTAGGGAGCACAAATTCTTGAAACTGTCCTTTGTAACTAGCAAGAAAAAGTTCATTTCTCTGAGCAATATACCTTTATTCATGCCATTGGATGCTCCTCAAATATGACTGTTGTTCCTTTATATCTTGATATATGCATCTCTTCATGAACTTTCAAATCAAGAACTACATCTTTTTCCTTTCCACTATGAAAAAGAAGTCATTATTATTTCACTCAAAACAATCATTGCTTGAACATGGTCTCTGCTATTACAATAATGCGATTTTCCTAAATCTTGCATTGTCAAGCTTTTCTTCATGAATGTAATATGCCCCTTTTAGTTTCATTTTTATATTCTCTCAAAGGTTGCACTATCATTATTATGACTGCCCCTTTGTGATTCACCTTTAGATTGCTAATACTGTCCTATGACACAAAATCAGGATTGTCCCGTTTGTAAACTGAAATTTCATTAAAGGACTACCTTGGAGTCCGTGTAACTGCGGGTATCATTGAATTTTTATGAAGACTTTTTTCTGTATTACCTCCATGACTACCTTTGTTTCTGATTCAAAAGATCTGGTATATTCTTTGACTCTACATGCAGCTTCCTATTCTTTATTGTCAATTGTTACTTAAAAATTGTTCCTCATTAGTACTTTGAATAAACTATCTTGTTTGATTCCTTTTGGTATGCATTCTCTAATGTAGAGCAATGTTCTGTTGTGAACAAAACTCACACAACAGTGTTACTGTATTGGAACTCAAGAATGGTTTATTCTTGTTGCGCTTTGAGATTGTTACATATTGATGATGATGCTCCATTTCGGTCTTCTGTGGATTGTGTATAGTTGTACAACTCTATGATTGCTTTCCTTTATTTTGAGTTTGATGATCAAACTATCATGCATTCATTGAGGCATGACTTAAGAGAATATCATAATGCTGCCATTATTACCCGTGAACATGATAATTGTGATTTCTTTGCTTTTACACGCTACACATATAATTATTTATGAGCTGGGCTCAACCCTTATGGGAGCCACATTTTCCACCACTCATAACAATATCTATCGGTTGAAATGATATGATTATACCTGTACCTGCACACTAAACAAATGTATTAGCAAAATAAATGAAGCTGAAAGCTTCCATTGAACTCCGTTTCTCTGAACATCTGCTTTTCAATGACTATGTCATCTGGTGAATGCCTGATTGGGTGTGCATTACATTTCTGTTGGTAATGTAGGCATGAGGTAGGATGTGATTTTTCATTGCTCTAACACCACCTTAATACAATCTTGCAAATGCATTCGGAGCTTGGAGCTGAACAATCTGGAGACATCGGAGACACGACAACTAAAGACTTCAAGTGTGACAACGATTCGTCATTCCAGGCAATGACGAATCACCTTCTCTCTTATACCTATATTCTCTTCAGTTGTGTTGTGCATATTTCCTTTTTGTATTCATTATTTGATTATAAAAATCAAATTAAGCTACTCTCGCAGCTTGTGTGGGACTTTAGTTTTTATAATATGAATAAAGCAACATTTCTTATGCAAATTTATGAATTCTTTTGTTACAAACTTTTGCATAATCACACTGGAAATTCACAAGTAATTAGATTCTGGATTAGAATGAATACTTTAGCAGAAAAATGTACCTTTCAATGAGAAATGCAATTCAGCTTTGCCTATTTTGAGCTGTGGCTAAAAATAGGTAACAGTAACCCTTGAGTTCCATAATCCACCTTCAATCTCTTCTAAGAATGTTGTCTTAAGCTAGACTGCATAGTATGCAAATAAAGCAAGTCCCTCATACCTGCCATTGTTCCAAACCACCACTCACCACCTTGCTTAAAATACTGCCTCCATAAGCACAATAGCATGTTTTAAAATCATGGTTTCCAGTGATTGACCATTAAGGTCACTACTTTCATCAAGATACAATGAGATTTTTGTCTTCAAACTTAAGGCATTATGCAAGATAACATTGTGAATTGTTTGTTGTGTATGATTTGATTTTCTTGCACATTTAATGCTTTGCTAACTACCTTTAAGACTAGATATTACACCATCAACTACAATCTCAAACAACTCACTCATTGTCACTTGAAGATTCCTTTCATGAGCATCCTTGTATAAAATCAAACTATGCCCTATAGACTGCCTACTTACTTACTAATATAGGGGACTCATTGTTTCATGGTATTTTGAGTTTTATTTAGAAGGGGTTAATATGTGGCATTTTTATGTGCAAGAAGAATAGATTGTGATGCAACGTTCACGTATGGACGGTTCAAGCAAAATTGGATTGCTATCGGTTTCTTAACCAGGTTGGATTATACCTTGAGATGGTGTGAAACACTTCCGGGTGTTTTCACTTTGAAGCAGAACTTGTGTGTAGGAATTTCCAAATATCTGATAGAGGAAATTCCTGCATTCTAAAGATAAAATCATAAATCTTCTTATCCAATTTCTGATCCAACCTGAGATCTTTGATATCTGATAGATAAAGTTTGTACATTCTAAAGATAAAATCGTAAATCTGCTTATCCAACTTTTGATCTAATTTGAGGTCGTGAATATCGAACATAGAAAGCTCCTATATTCTAAAGATAAAATCATAAATTTTATTGGTCCAATTGGAGATCCAATTTCAGGTCATGAAGCTCCAACAAAGAAGTTCCTACATTATAAAGATAAAATCATAAATCTATTTGGTCCAATTTGAGGTCCAATTGTAAGGATTTGTCTTTTTAATTATACTTTCTGACATTTGTCTTGATACAAATTGTTACTTTAGAATTATGGTATTTCTTTTCTTCTAATGTTTTCAACCCTCATTTTAGGGAAGAGCTTCGAAGATGGTTCATTTAGATGGAGACTACACTTTTCCGCTATAGGTTCCATCTAGAAACACCAGAAGCTCAGGTACTGTCATACTCAAGTACAATAGAGTTTGAGGTTACCTTGTTCTCCTTGATACAAAATGTTTTCCTTCAATCCCTCTTAAGCAACATTCACTATTATGGACTCATCATTGTACCTTTCATGCATTCGATTTAATTTTTTATGTGGAAACATGATGTATCTATGTTTGCAAGTGATGACTATTGTGTAAGCTTTTAATCTACATCAATGGCCCTCATGTTCAATTCTTGTGACTGTTATGATGCTTGGGGATGCTTACTTTTAACCAAACTGTTAATGAAAACTATCTTGGAATCCTTGATGATAAGTTTTGTCAGAATCATGGATATGTTGATAGTGGAATTTTCTTATTAATAAGGATAAATCTTTATCAATAAGGAGATTACCCCTTACCAACATACTCCACTATCCTTGCAAAGATTGATCTTTAATGCTTCATGGATGGTTTACTTGTGATTATCCTTCTCAAATGAAACAATAGGGCAGTAGGCTGGGCTCAGCCCTTGTGGGAGCCACATTTCACCCCACATGCTGTAACCAGATAAACAAAACAACCTAATTTTATCTATACCTGCACAATGAGAAAACATGTTAGATAAAACTGAGCATATGATAGATATGTTTGATAACTTTCTTGTTTTCTTGGACATCTATGGTATGCAAGTTATTTGAATGCACATGATGATCAAATTATATGTTTATAGATGTATGCACATATTTTGACTGGTGATCCTTCATTGCTCTAACAACACTCTTCTCACTCAAACGCAGGAAACCTAGGAGCAGCAAGGAAGACATCAACTTGGAGGCTTAGACAAGCGGGAAGACTGAAGATGATGCAAAACAAAGCAACTGAGATTTGTCATTGAGGCAATGACGGGTCCCCTTTCTCTTTATGTGCATTTTTCTCCTTTCTATCTATAAATGTATATTTTTTTGATTATATGCATTCAAATAGTCAGTTCCACGACTTGTGTGGAACAACATACATTTACATTATCAATAAAGACTACATTTTTGAAAGGATTGTGCAATCTTTCCTATATTATATGCATCTGCATAAGTGCAATCTAGTAATGTAATCTTCTAATTTTGTTTATGCACATGAATGTAATGTAGCAAAAATAATAAAAAAATCTCTACCTGATTGAGCTATTAACTTTTGTGTCTTCACAAACATATGTTGATACAAAATGAATGGAAGAAGCACCCAAGTAATCCTAATTTTTTCTGCCAATAATTCATACCAAAGATTGAACAATTTAAGGATATTGCAATAGGTAATTTGTATCGACACAAATAATATTACTGAAGCATTTCAAAATTTAGGCCATAAGAATCATCCTTTTTTAAACATGGATTGTGTTGTAGCCAAAATTCCATCCTAATTATTTTTGCATACTTCCAGTTTCACTCATCTCTTACATCCACCATATGCATAGAATTCCTGTCATAATAACTTAAATTTAATAAAATCCATCATGTGAGCTTCCAAATAAAACCCTTGATCACAACATCAAAGTGTATTCCTCCTTTGAAATACTCCTATGATTTCTCATAGCATATCGCCAAGACAACACCATGTCGATGAGAGTCCCTCCAAAGTCTCCCCAACATTAGCACAAAGCACAGATCAAAAATGTAGATGAGACACCCCTATGTCGAAGAGACTTATTTATATGTATCATCGACGATGTAAAATAGTGAAATGTCAACAAGATAAAGGCATATTGAGGAGAATCACTTATGTCACATTGACAAGGTATATCTACAAGTGCTCGGCGAAACAAAACTCTTGGATATAACGAAGTAATTGTTGATGAGATAGTGGCATATCGGCAAGAGACATTAACTTGTCTCATCGACACTGACAACCAACATCGAAGGAACATAAGATCTAATGTCGATGAGACATTGAGCTATCAATAAGACAAATAAGATTGCCAATTGATACTCTTCAATTAATGATCAAAAGCATACACCGCTATACCACCGGGAAGGTGAGCAACATATGCAATAGAGTGGCATACACCACAACCCCACAACAAGAAGCCTTGAGCAAGGTGGTAGTGCGGTAAACAACTTAAGGGAAGGGAAAAACACCGTCATGTCGGCATATCAAAGAAACAATGGGCATTTTAATTAAAATTCTCTTCGATAGTTATGAAATGATGATTAGTCTGATTGATGTGACTAATGAAAATATCAATGAGACTACCACTATTAATGAAGAACTTGATCATAAAGGTGGCGTGAGTGCCATTTATGAACCGGGGCTGGATGAAGTGTCCTGAAATTTGATAAATACGACCTCAAAGAAGTTGAAATCATTGTGAATTGTAATTGAAGGATTTGGAGAACCAAGTTGGATGGCGGTAGGCAGCTAGAAATTTGCAGCATTTATCCAAGTAAGTGGTCTAGACTCAACTCAAAGTTTTTTCTTAGTAATTAGATGAAAGCATTGCATGCGTAGGGTTGAGATGGAAAAAACCCCAGGAAAACAGAAAACAAAAAGACAAAAAACTGAAGCTAGGCAATTGAATCAAGACTTAATCGATTAGTGTCCTGGGTCTGGGCCAAAATCCAAAATAATAGCACAACTTAACCCATCATGTGTGACATTAGAAGATAAACAGAAAAATATGGGAGATGTATGGACTCCGTGTAGGGCTTACGACCTCTTTATTTATCATTATAGGAAGAAATTCTGACATAGCCCAGTGTCAAACCCGTGGAATTTGAATTTGGGTAAACTTGTAGTACCCAACATCTTTGTGAATGTAGATTTAATCAAGGTGTTGGCAAAGAATTAAAATATGAAGATAAGAGCAATTCATTTTCTTTATGGGTCACAATTCATGGTCATAAAGCCAGATTATATTTCCATGATTTTTCAGCTAGACACTTCCTCGAAAAAAAAATTATGAATCAGAGACTTTTTGGAGGAATACCACACCATGGACATAAGTTACAAGAGGTGGAAATTGCCTCTACATAGGGTTAAAGGTGAAGGTAACCAAACTATGAGGTTCTCTAGTGAAGATAAGCCCCCATTCTCTGTGGCTTTGTTTGAAGAATACTTTCAATACACTTATTACTCAGCTGGTCAAGTACTAGGAATTGATGTTCCTGAGAACATGACAATTGCTCCCATGGTTTTAGCCATAGACATCCAGAGCCATAATGCCCAACCCTATGATTATGTAGAGTATTTATCTGAGGCCATCAACGATGCCCTCAATATCATCAAGAATAACATTGAAGCAATTAATTTCAAGCACTATTCTCTTTTCATGCACATGATATTATACGAAGGGTAGGTGATGGGGATATGGGGTGAGGAATTAAGAATAAAAGACTTAGATAATGATGGAAATTCAAGGCATGTACAAATGTGGACATCTATGTGGGACAACAGGTGTGGGAGCTCCCACTACCTATATTTTGAGGAATATTTTGTCAAACCACTATACAAGATTCTAGGCCACAAATGAGACTACAACCTCTCCTCAAAGATCTTAATATTTCTCTGACCAAAAGATATGGGTCATGAAGCAGAGATAAATCATAATTGGGGGGACTGGTACATGTTTGGGGATTGTACTATTATCAGGGTTTATGTGTAACACCCCTCCGTTTTGCGTTCTGGCTGGACAGTGTGTCCTTGTCTGCTTTGATGTGCTTTTTGGTTATTGAGTTGTTGTATCATGTGTGTACGATTTGATCGATAATTATAGAGCAATAGTTTATTGGTGTGATGTGATGTATCTTATTTGATGCTTTATTTGACATGTTTTTAATTGGTGTAAGGATGATTAGTTATTGTAACATGTTATTGGGTGAGATATTTGTTATGATGGAACTGTCAGTCTATGATGAGTGTATTGGTGGAGGGGACGGGATTGTATCACTCGCTTGCGAGCGCCCTACGATTATGAGATTTCCCCCTTCACGGTGTGTGTTATTATATCATATATATATGCATGTTCGATATGCTCTTTGTTCGCAGGTTGACATGTACATGACATCGACTCCACCTGATTTCACAGGTTTGAGCGTGTCCATTGACCAACGGTAATCAATTGGGAGATAGTAGCTAGGTTTTCTGTGCCAAGTCGTCACCCTAGTCATAGTTTGTCGTTGGGTTGTCGTCAGGTTTAGCGGTTTTGTTTTGGTTCATTTCTCGGCTTTTTATTTAAATTGCAAGTTAAAGGCTATTAAATGGTGGGTATGGTTAAAGTGATGATTTAACATATCTAGTTTCAAGGTTGAAATGTTATTTATTTCATGGATTAATTTGATTTAATTAATAAAATAATTTTTAGTTTATTGAGTAACTAGGCAAATGGTCATAAATTAAAGGAAATAGTTGTTTTGCAATTTTTGTATATTAAGATTCAAATTTAAAATGAAAATGGAAATCATGTTGGATATTTAAAGTTAAATTACAATAAAAATAGAAATGTGGTTAAATTTCACTTTTTGAAATTGTGGATAAAATGTATTCTTTGCAACTTTGAGATTTTTTGGTTTTAAATGAAATTTTGAAATGCATGAAATATCATTTTGAAAGTAAATTGTTTTAAATTTTTTAAAAAATAGAAATATCCTCCAAATGTTCAATAAATTTAGTGGGTGGGATATTTTAGGGGTTTGACCAAAATTTGGGGGAAAATTCTATTTAAGCAAATAGAATTTCATATAATTTTTAATTTCCAATTTGGGGGAGGCTGCGTGGGCAGCCAACCTCTCCCTTTTGGGAGGGGTTGCGCCCTAATTGTACTCTGTTTTTTTTATTAAAAAATTAAAATTCATTTTTTTTTAATAAAGTTATTATTATTATTTTTATTTTAATATTATAAATATATATATTATATATATTAATATTATATTATATATAATATATATATATATATTATAAGTATATATATATATAATATTTAAATTATTTAAATATATATTATATATATATATTATGTATATATATAGTGTGCAAATATGCATATATATATATATGTAATGTATATATGTAATGTATATATGTAATGTATATATGTCTTATGTATTTTTAAATAATTTAATCAGTTGAGTGTAAATAGAAATATTTAAATATATATATATATGGGTATTTAAATATAGTTAATTCTAAGTTGATTATTTCTCTATCATAGTTGAAAGTTAGTGAATCGTATAATCAAATGCTTTTTTTTTAATAGTGGACTTTTATTATTTTGTGTATTTGGGAAATAGGGAGATAGAATATTAGTTTAAATTCTTCAATTGTGCAAACATAATTTTAATTACCTTGGAGAAGTGCAAGCAATTTTAATTATTTATACTTGGTTATAAACGTTATGTCATTGTTTGACTTGGATTTAGAGAATCCTAAAGTAGGTGATTAAATCGTCAAATTGATTTTCTTATGTAATCTCCCTCTTTCGTGTTGATGGGAAAATTGAGTAAATGTCTTGAAGTCTTCCAAATAGGGTTTCATTTATTTGTATGGGTAGTTTTTATGATAGTCAACCTTTGGATTGTCTTGGGTTTTGTGCCTCCTTTGGATTAGGAGTGGGTTATGGGTTTTGTGTCTCCTTTGGATTAGGAGTGAAGTATGTGTTTTGTTGCCTCCAGTGTTTGGAGAGTGTTTGGACTTTTGTTGCCTCCAGTGTTTGGAGAGAGTTTTGATTATATGTTCCTCCTAGAGTTGGAGTGATTGTCATCTTGTTGTATGCAATTTGGTACCCTTGGTGATTGATTTTTGTGTTGGTTTGTTGTCAAGTAGAAGAGTGGATTCTATTAGGGTCCAAGGCCCAAAGAGGTAAACTGGGAAACCTTCAGAAGTGGTTTAATCAAGTGATAACTAAATTAATGTACTTAGAAGTTAGGTGGTATTTCACATTAATTAAGATAATTGAGCCTCGCTCATGGACGCAAGGGCTTGTATAGACTTGGGATGTGACGGGAAGGCCTGGAATGGCAAGGTCATCTATCTTGTCTTTACGAGAGGTATTTGATTCTGCATGAGTGAGCATGGGTGTCGGGATTCAATAGAGGCCACCAGGACAACTCATAGTGGGGGTCGGAGCCTATGAAGATTCCCAGAGGAGATCCCATGACGAGCTGTGTGATGACACTCTTTCTACGACAACAGTTGGTATTTGGTTTATGTATTTGGTCGTCTTATCTTACTCGATCTATTTTTACTTTTGGAAGCAATGTGACTTATGCCAGTGATGTTAGAGTTGTACTTTTGTTATCCTTATGGATTTATTGTTCATGTGTTTGGTTGTGTCAGTGTGAGTTAGCCTGTGTCTAGGGGTGGATGGTCTTGTCTAGAATTCCTTGTTACTATCTCCTAGCACGGGGGGTGAGCCTTCGGGTATCACATGGTTGGGTGGAACGTGCACCTTAATATGTTGGGTCGGCTTTTTGTTCGTGTGGACGATATTTCCAGTTGGAGAGCTCGTGGGATCTAGTTCTTCATGCTTTATTCTTTCAGTTTTAATGTAATTTAATACCCCTCTTGGTATCGAGGTGGAAGTTGTAAATTGTAACCTTGTATTTTGGAATTACCTCATTTAGGGAATGAGTGTTGTAATCTTATTGTAAAGTATATTATTGGGATCATGTGGAATTCTTATGTGTCTGATTTAATTTTATCATGGATGGAATGCATGCGCATTAATTTTTTAAACAATTAAATGTAATAGTTCTAATTCATGTTTCTTGTTTGGGTTGAAGTAAACCCAGTCTTGTAACCTTAGGGGTTGTTGACATTGTGTAGTGAACTTTCATGCTTTTTGTTCTTAATATTTTTTTTTTATTGCATTTGTGTTGTTAATTGCAACTTCCCCTAGGGTTACGTGGCGGGGCGTTACACATGGTATCAGAGCCTAGGTTTAAACAATGGGTACTCTGGGATAATGTGGAACCCATTAAGTTGTTAGTTACGTAGGTTATACTCTGGGCACTATGAGCCATGGCATTGACCTAGGTGCTTTTTTCGTTAGTTTATGATTTCCTTTTGGGTTGATCTCACTTATTTACCCAGAAGTTGTTGTTACGTGGTGTAGGTCCAATGGTACAGGAAACTAGTGGAAAGGATAGGATCCTCGGTGTAGTGTACAATGCACTGATATCCTTCCTACTGGAAGAATGCATTATGGACAATTGTGTAGTGTGCGAATTTGGTGTGTTGTGTGTGGTGGACGACAACCAGTTTTGTTGTTATTTCCGCCCTTGCATGTCTTCTTGTGCTTTACCTCATTGTGCAAGTGACTGCCTGATTGACCCTATGTGGTTTTGGAGTTGCTTTTGCATGTTATATTGTTTTGAAATTATGAAATATGGTAATAGAAAATGAATAATCATGTTGTTAGTTCATAGAGATTTGTGCATACTCTCATATGGTTGATGCATTTGTGTGAAAGTGATTGTGTGATGATGAAACCATGATTGCATTCGTGTCTATGTTAGAACTGTAAATATCTCTTGTCTTCTTGCTCTTCCCATTGGTTTAATGAAGATACCTGTCTTGGAGTGTGTGGTGTATTGAAACCATGGTATGTTGTATCTTATGAGAAAATGTTTATGTATTCATGAAGGCTTGTTTTATTAGATCAAACCTTGGGTAAAGGACCTAAGTCCCCAAGTTGCATTCATAATCATGGAAAATGTACAATATGAATAGAAAATCGTTTTGCAGTAAGAAAATTTTAGAGAAAAGGGATTAGTGAAACCATTGTATGTTAATGATAATTGCATAATAGGTGCATCTTGTTGGTGAGGCCTATAGTCCCCAACTTTATTTTTGAGTCTTAAGAAATCATGTAGATGTTAAATCATTGTACCTTGATTCAAAATGCAAAATATTAAATGAATGTTGAAGTGATAATGTTGCAAACCTTGTCTTGAGTAAACATTGTAATGATATTGCACTATGTGTGGCCTTGTGATGATTCCCGGTGATGTGTAATGGTGCATATGTGTATTATGTATGCTAATCCGTGGATATGTGCTTTGGAGATGTGGTTGGTGGTTACTTCACCATGTTGATTTGTATAGTTTGACAATGTAATTGGTTGTGTTGATAATAGCACGGGTTGCTGTTGTTTTTATGTTGAGATATGGAGTGTTTCAATTTTAGAACCATTGATTTTGTGTGATTTTATGGAGTTTGTACTAGGGGTACTTGCAGGCTTCTAGGAGTAATCCTGTCCCTAGGGGGGAGGATGTAACACCCCTCCGTTTTGCGTTCTGGCTGGACAGTGTTTCCTTGTCTGCTTTGATGTGCTTTTTGGTTATTGAGTTGCTGTATCATGTGTGTACGATTTGATCGATAATTATAGAGCAATAGTTTATTGATGTGATGTGATGTATCTTATTTGATGCTTTCTTTGACATGTTTTTAATTGGTGTAAGGATGATTAGTTATTGTAACATGTTATTGTGTGAGATATTTGTTATGATGGAACTGTCAGTCTATGATGAGTGTATTGGTGGAGGGGATAGGATTGTATCACTTGCTTGCGAGTGCCCTACGATTCTGAGATTTCCCCCTTCACGGTGTGTGTTATTATATCATATATATGCATGTTCGATATGCTCTTTGTTCGCAGGTTGACAGGTACATGACATCGATTCCACCTGATTTCACAGGTTTGAGCGTGTCCATTGACCAACGGTAATCGATTGGGAGATAGTAGCTAGGTTTTCTGTGCCAAGTCGTCACCCTAGTCATAGTTTGTCATTGGGTTGTCATCGGGTTTAGCGGTTTTGTTTTGGTTCATTCTTCCTTGGCTTTTTATTTAAATTGCAAGTTAAAGGCTATTAAATGGTGGGTATGGTTAAAGTGATGATTTAACATATCTAGTTTCAAGGTTGAAATGTTATTTATTTCATGGATTAATTTGATTTAATTAATAAAATAATTTTTAGTTTATTGAGTAACTAGGCAAATGGTCATAAATTAAAGGAAATAGTTGTTTTGCCATTTTTGTATATTAAGATTCAAATTTAAAATGAAAATGGAAATCATGTTGGATATTTAAAGTTAAATTACAATAAAAATAGAAATGTGGTTAAATTTCACTTTTTGAAATTGTGGATAAAATGTATTCTTTGCAACTTTGAGATTTTTGGTTTTAAATGAAATTTTGAAATGCGTGAAATATCATTTTGAAAGTAAATTGTTTTAAATTTTTTAAAAAATAGAAATATCCTCCAAATGTTCAATAAATTTAGTGGGTGGGATATTTTAGGGGTTTGACCAAAATTTGGGGAAAAATTCTATTTAAGCAAATAAAATTTCATATAATTTTAATTTCCAATTTGGGGGAGGCTGCGTGGGCAGCTAGCCTCTCCCTTTTGGGAGGGGTTGCGCCCTAACTGTACTCTTTTTCTTTTTTATTAAAAAATTAAAATTCATTTTTTTTATAAAGTTTTATTATTATTTTTATTTTAATATTATAAATAAATATATATATATATATATATATATATTATAATATATATATATATATATATATATTATAATATATATATATATATATATATTAATATTATATTATATATATAATATATATATATATTATAAGTATATATATAATATTTTAATATTTTAATAATATTTATTTTAATATTTAAATTATTTAAATATATATTTTATATATATATTATGTATCTATATAGTGTGCAAATATGCATATATATATGTAATGTATATATGTCTTATGTATTTTTAAATAATTTAACTAGTTGAGTGTAAATAGAAATATTTAAATACATACATACATATATATATATATATATATATGGGTATTTAAATATAGTTAATTCTAAGTTGATTATTTCTCTATCGTAGTTGAAAGTTAGTGAATCGTATAATCAAATACTTTTTTTTTAATAGTGGACTTTTATTATTTTGTGTATTTGGGAAATAGGGAGATAGAATATTAGTTTAAATTCTTTAATTGTGCAAACGTAATTTTAATTACCCTGGAGGAGTGCAAGCAATTTTAATTATTTATGCTTGGTTATATACGTTATGTCATTGTTTGACTTGGATTTAGGGAATCCTAAAGTAGGAGATTAAATCGTCAAATTGATTTTCTTATGTAATCTCCCTCTTTCGTGTTGATGGGAAAATTGAGTAAATGTCCTGAAGTCTTCCAGATAGGGTTTCATTTATTTGTATGGGTGGTCATTATGATAGTCAGCCTTTGGATTGTCTTCTTTAATTGTGCAAACGTAATTTTAATTACCCTGGAGGAGTGCAAGCAATTTTAATTATTTATGCTTGGTTATATACGTTATGTCATTGTTTGACTTGGATTTAGGGAATCCTAAAGTAGGAGATTAAATCGTCAAATTGATTTTCTTATGTAATCTCCCTCTTTCGTGTTGATGGGAAAATTGAGTAAATGTCCTGAAGTCTTCCAGATAGGGTTTCATTTATTTGTATGGGTGGTCGTTATGATAGTCAGCCTTTGGATTGTCTTGGGTTTTGTGCCTCCTTTGGATTAGGAGTGGGTTATGGGTTTTGTGTCTCCTTTGGATTAGGAGTGGAGTATGTGTTTTTTTGCCTCCAGTGTTTGGAGAGGGTTTGGACTTTTGTTGCCTCCAGTGTTTGGAGAGAGTTTTGATTATATGTTCCTCCTAGAGTTGGAGTGATTGTCATCTTGTTGTATGCAATTTGGTACCCTTGGTGATTGATTTTTGTGTTAGTTTGTTGTCAAGTAGAAGAGTGGCTTCTGTTAGGGGCCAGAGCCCAAAGAGGTAAACTGGGAAACCTTTAGAAGTGGTTTAATCAAGTGATAACTAAATTAATGTACTTAGAAGTTAGGTGGTATTTCACATTAATTAAGATAATTGAGCCTTGCTCATGGACGCAAGGGCTTTTATAGACTTGGGATGTGATGGGAAAGCTTGGAATGGTAAGGTCATCTATCTTGTCTTTACGAGAGGTATTTGATTCCGCATGAGTGAGCATGGGTGCCGGGATTCGGTAGAGGCCACCAGGACAACTCATAGTGGGGGTCGGAGCCTATGAAGATTCCCAGAGGAGATCCCATGACGAGCTGTGTGATGACACTCTTTCTACGACAACATTTGGCATTTGGTTTATGTATTTGGTCTTCTTATCTTACTCGATCTATTTTTACTTCTGGAAGCAATGTGACTTATGTCAGTGATGTTAGAGTTGTACTTTTGTTATCCTTATGGATTTATGGTTCATGTGTTTGGTTGTGTCTAGGGGTGGATGGTCTTGTCTAGAATTCCTTGTTACTATCTCCTAGCACGGGGGGTGAGCCTTCGGGTATCACATGGTTGGGTGGAACGTGCACCTTAATATGTTGGGTCGACTTTTTGTTCGTGTGGACGAGATTTCCAGTTGGAGAGCTCGTGGGATCTAGTTCTTCATGCTTTATTCTTTCAGTTTTAATGTAATTTAATACCCCTCTTAGTATCGAGGTGGAAGTTGTAAATTGTAACCTTGTATTTTGGAATTACCTCATTCAGTGAATGAGTGTTGTAATCTTATTGTAAAGTATATTATTGGGATCATGTGGAATTCTTATGTGTCTGATTTAATTTTATCATGGATGGAATGTATGCGCATTAATTTGTTAAACAATTAAATGTAATGGTTCTAATTCATGTTTCTTGTTTGGGTTGAAGTAAACCCAGTCTCGTAACCTTAGGGGTTGTTGGCATTGTGTAGTGAATTTTCATGCTTTTTGTTCTTAATAATTTTTTTTTATTGCATTTGTGTTGTTAATTGCAACTTCCCCTAGGGTTGCGTGGTGGGGCGTTACATTATGGATTTGAAGCTGCACCTTATTTGTTGCCTAAGATTGTGCCAGACAAAGTTGCTTATTTAGAGATCATAAGGCAATTGTCATTTTTAGATTTCATGCATTTAAAGAGCTATGGGAGGCATAATTTCATTCCTTCCACTTTATACTTTGGTGATTTCACTATTATCTTTGATTCATGCTATGACTTGGTTAGTGGTAAACTGGATTATTATGGCTTTCCGGTTGGCAACAAGAGGGAAAAGTTTGATCCTGAAAACTTCATTTGTGATGCCAAAATTTTTCAGAAATTGAAAGGATATGAGCATAGTTTCCTTTTAGAAGATGTCATTAGAAATTGTGAAGAAAAAAAAAACATGATGAGAATGAATTCCTTCAGTAGGGTTATGATGGCTGAGGCTTGGAAGGTGAATAATAACCCAGGTTGTGTAGGGGCTTTCCCTGAGGTACAAGATCCCATAGAAAGAATTGAAGAATTGAATAGTTAATCCTCCATGAAGAAGAACTGATAAGATATGTGCCACTTGTGCCATTTGAAAGAGGAAGGGGCATCATTCCTAGGAGGCAAGTAGAAAATATCACACCACTAGATCACTTATCACCTCAGCCTACTCTTGAAGTGAGATTTTCAATTGGTTCCCCATCCATGGAAGAAGATAACATTGAGGAGGAAGAAGAAGTATCATAGTTTAATGCTCCTATTATACCCCAATATGAGATGCCATTGGAAAGAAGTGTGATCACCTTTGAAGCGCCTGATGAGCTATCAGATGATGTGAGGCATCGCGCAAGTCAGGAATTTGTTGCAGATGATATTTTTGTGCAGACCCCTAAATTTAAGTCCTTTATATATTAGTATAAAGGAAGACTAATAAGAGAAAGGTTAAAGGACATTGAACCTGAGAAAGAGGCTTATGCCTTGAAAGAGTTGCAACATGAAGTTGATAGGGAAATGAGAAAAATGACTACTGAGAGAGGAAGAGCATTATTGCAAGAAGCTGGAGTTATGCTCCTTCTTGGGTGGGATATTAGTTCAGCCATTGTGTTTGACAACTTTTTAAAGAGAAAGAATAAAACTTTGCAAATAACTGATGAAGCAGGTGATAGGGTCTATACAGGGTTAGGGTACAATCTTGATAATAACACTCTGCAAATTTGGGCTCTTTACCCCCAGGCAAGAAGCCTTCTCTCATTGACCATGATCAAATTTTTGGGCATCTCCTGGTGCAAAGAGTAGGGGAGACAGATCCCTTGGAGACTATTGACTTGAATGTGAATGTAGCCAAATTCACCAAAGCCCAGATCCAAAAGCTAGTAAGAGATAACCAGTGGCTGATAGAGGAAAATGACAGGTTGATTCAACAAGAATTAACCAACTACAAAGATAGGCTACCTGCTTCTCCAAGGATTTACTCTCCTTTAATTGAACATGAAAGAAAAGTGTTAGGGGCCATGTCTGAGACTGCTCAATGGAAGCATAAATTTGAAAAGGCTCAAAAGGAACAGGAAGAACTAAAAAGAAAATTAAAGGCTACTAATTTTGAAGTAGCATCACGGATAATTTGTATGAAATTCAAAGATATGTGCCAACATGCAGATGGTGTCTGGTGTGCTCACAATGGAACATACAAGGCCATCATGGAGCATGGAATACTACTTGATAGGATGAAGGAAATGGAATCCCCTATCAAGGAAAAAGATGGAGATAATAATGATTTGGTCCAAGAATGTCAGAGCCTCATGAATAGACATGAAAACTTCCAAAATATCTTGACATAGGAATTGTATGACTTCAACCAACCACTATGTATGGCCATGCCAGATTTCTTTGAAGAAACAGATTTGAAGGATTAGGAAACTTGGAAAAATGAGATATCAAAATATTTGCTAGGCATCCCTGATGACATCAATGATGAGGATGAGGTACTCAGGAAAATGCATAAGCAGCTCAGGAGGATTGTTAGATTGAAGAATGCAATGACAAACACTCTAAAAAATGCAAACACTTATTCCCAAGAGAAATACATTGATCACATGTCAAAGGTTAATTTTTTCCTTTCACGAGTTGTATGAGGAGGTAGTCAGAGTTTGGTTGTTGTGGACGCATTAACATGGTGCTTGAGCCTTGAACAAATCTTAGGTGGTCACGGGCGCTTGTTGATGATTAACGGACTGTGGTGCATCCAAAAATAAACTCTTTTTAAGTTTCTATGTTATGTTAAGTATGCTTTAGTTAAGAAATGATGTAACTTTTGTAAATGGACTTGAAGCTTGTTGCTTCCCGTACAAATAGGGAAACCAAGGTCCAATTTTGATCATCATATCATCATCATTTCAATCCATTAGAATAGATACTAGACCATCTCATCCACTTATTCATATCAAAATAACTCATGTTATGTATGTTTATATTTTGAGCAATATAATGGAGTAGATACATTATAACTAGTAATCCATTTTCAGTGTTCAATTGTTGTGTCGATTTTCATGCTTATTTATTGCTTTGCTGTCTCCAAAGTGGTCTTTTCAAGTTGTTTAAATCTGCAAGATTTATGAGGGCACATTTGTTGTTACTGTGTTGATGCTTTGATTGGTTTCTGGTTAGGTGTGAATTAAAGTCCTTTCAAATAATTTATTTTAATTGGTTCATATTAAGGATTAAAGTCCTCTTAGAGATTGACACCCTCTTATGGTCTAAAAACCTGTGTTTTTGAGACCCAATAGATTGCAAATAACTTTGAAAATTTAGAAGTCTATGAAACAATGAATATATTCTATGAAATAGTGTATACATTCTTGTACTTGTAAATATTATTGTACTTGTATATTCTATGAAACATTCCTTATTTTCTATGAAACAGTTATATATTCTTGTACTTGTAAATATTATTTTATTGTTATGTCTATTAAAGAAAATAGAGTTTGAATAAAAAATGCTTCACCCTTTTTTGTAAGTATGTGAATTATTGTTTAAGGAAAAATCTTAGATTGTTTACATTTTCAGTTTACTAGTTTCAAATCTTCATTTTCTATGTATATAAAATTGTATGTGGTCTTTATCTCTAATGACATTTTAAAAATAGTAATGTCATCAAAATCAGGGTTTTGAATTTCAGCACCATCATTGTCCACACTTTTCATATCCTGTTCACTTTTAAGTACAATCATCAAAAATTTATTTTTATTTCTTGTCCTAGTTAATCTTGGTTCCTTTCAGCACAACATAGTAGGTTGCATGTTAAATTTCAAACATTTTCTTTGCATTTTTTCATATATATTATTTTCTCAGTGCATCATTATGTAAAAACAATTTCACTTCTGAGATATACAATAAAAATAAATGAAAGCACATGTTTGCTTTGTCAAGGGAAATGTATGGTGAATACCCTATGTATTTTAGATAAGTGTGCAAGCAAAATAAGACATAACTGATTGAATCTGATTTTCTACTGTACAATTATTTTTTTATGTGCTTTTTACTTTTTGCATGTGGATTACCCTTAGAGACTACTTATCTTTTCTTAAATGAAGCCTTTAAATTTCCTATCTACGAAAGGAATTTACTGCTTGACAACAGGTTCATGAACTTCATACAAATCAAGATTGGTGTAAAAGGTCATCCCCGCAAATGTTGTTTGGTCTAGAATTATAATGGAAAATAAAAAAGCTTGCTAGGAGAATAAAACAGGTTTTCAATTTTCCAAGTACAACATAATATTACTGAAGCATTTCAAAGTTTAGGCCATAAGAATCGTCCTTTTTTAAACATGGATTTCAAATAATTATGAAAATTTAGAAGTCTTGGTCATTAACATTATTGTCTACTACAATGTCATCCAGTGTATCATTGTCAATGTTCATATGTTCTTTCAATTATTTAATATTATCATCATCCTCATCTTGACTTGCATCATCTTCATCATCATTGAAATTTGACTATAGACCATCTATATTATTATTATTATTTTTTTAGACTGCAGGAATCGAGTAGCACGACCCCCTATAAACTGCAGCGTGCCTGGTAAACTTTTTAACGTGACCAGCGGCGCTGGTGTGACATGCCCTCTGGTACCACGGGGGTGGGGGAGACTAGACCTCATGACCAACCTCCTGCAACATGAAAGATTTAGCCAACCGAGCTAGGGCCCCAACCTGACCATCTATATTGTTACCAGATGTATTTGGATCATCATTTTCTATACCATCCATATTGTTGTCTTCCATAACATCATCTAACTCTGGATTGTTGTCTTCTTGTGCTTGAACATAACCATCTTCAAAATAATCATGGATGTCAATTTCTTTGATGTTCTCTAATCCCTCTCTCTCATTTTGTTGGCCATCACTGTTTTGCTCAGTATCCACTAATGCATCGTCAAATACATGCCTTAATCTTGGATCATAATGTATGACAAATATCCATTTCGGGTTCAAAATATCTTCATAGAAAAATATCTGCACATGAACGACATACATATATTCGACGTATGTTATAAATTTTTTATTGATTAATAAACACATGTATATATTCACAATAAGCTATGAATTAATAGATTAATGATCACTACCGCTTCTTGTTTGAGTTAAAGAAATACCTGATCACAATGAATTGGTAGAACATAAGGCTCCTTATCCTCTAGTAGGAACGATGAGGAATCTATAGAAAACAATCCACTATGGGTATCATGTCTTCGTGTCCTCTCAAATGCTTCATACCATCTACACTTAAAAATACAACATTTAAAAGAGCAATAATCCAACTCAATAATTTCTTGTATTTTCCCAACATATTGTAGATTCCCTTCAATTATATTCTTATCTTTTGAGCTTGATCGACTAGATTGCTTGAAGTCAACCATGATGCCACAATCGAAGGATCGTCTCTTTAAGTCTACACTTTCTACACGATAATGTCGACCATATGCACACATTGCTGGATATTTCCTCACCTGTGAAAGACCATTTATTTCAGTGAAAACAAATATAATGACAAATATTAAAATAGTTAATACTGTCAAAACTATAAGGAAACAATATTTTGTAAAATTCCAACCGTACTTTTCTTTCACATCCTCTAGACATGTTGATTTCATCTTTTGTTATGTTTGAATTTATATCTACATCTTCTATTTGATTTTGAATTTGTTCAGTAACCCATTCTAGTGTGAAATATTTGCCCAATTCCCCAAGCAAATGAGTGGGAAGTGGAGTATTCCTTGGGTTTGATCCCTTAAACCGTCTCCTTGCTTCTAACACTTCTTCTCTATTTTTACCATACATATCAATCCATTTGTTCATAAAGTCCATGTGGTATAGACTGAACTTGTCGAGTATATAACTTTCATCTACACCTATTACATGTCAACATGTTTATTTCAAAATCCAAATGTCATGCTCTTAATTTGACAAATAAATTACAGAGTAAATTAATGATTACAAGAAAAACAACCACACTGATCGTGAATTTACTTACTAATTTCTACTTCAACACCATTAGATTGTGGTTTTTCTCCATCAATAATATCTGATGCTCGTTCTTCATCCCAGATGCGCGGGCCATCTTCAAAATCCTCACCAAGGAATTCACATAGGAAGAAAAATGCTTCATTCAATACATACCCTTTAGCCATGCAACCCTCTGGATGTGCCTTTTTTCAGACATATCTTTTAAAGTTTTCATATACCTCTCAAAGAAAAGCGTCCACCTCATTGATACAACACCCGCCAATTCAATGTCATCGACTAGGTGTATAAGTAAATGGACTTGTAGGTCCATGAAACTTGTAGGGAGTTCCTTCTCAAATACACATACAATTTCTGCAATTTCCTTCTTCCACTTTGGCACTTCAGATTCATGGATCTCCTTGGAGGTCACCCACCTAATATAAGAATAGTAAATTAGTATGAACCTTTAGTCATAAATTAAAATGCAATATAATATCTCTATGTCTCTCACACATGAACATTTCATATAACCACATACCTTGTAAATGCTGACAATCGACTTATGGCATTCCTTAAGTCAACTGTAAGACAAGAATCCCCCCTAATTTCCAATGGCATGATATGCTATCAAACACATTTATGAAAAGGTCATTAGTATTTTTTTCTCACACAACAAAATATCAAAATAAATTTAGTGGTTAATCAATGTTACTAGTAAATGTTAAATGCTGATATATAATACCTTCATTAAATTATTAAAATCATGTGTTTTAAATCCTGTGATATGTCCATCAACTGTAAAAGCTTTAGCCAATGATGACCCATAGCCAGTAGGTGTCCTTATTGAATGAATGACATTTTTTAGTTGGTCTAGCTCTTTTTTTTGTCAATATCCATGGAGCTTCTGCATATGTTTCATTTTCCCTGTTTGGCCACAAATGTTTTCTATCAAATTTGGTACGCGAAAGAGCAATATCTCTCCTCGAAGACAAGGTGTCCTCTTTTCCTGATATATGTCAAAATATAGAATCTGGGACATTTTTGAAGATGTGCATAGGATCTAATAGGTGAGATATTCATAGATCCTTCCAGTAAGGGAGCTCATAAAATATAGATTTCCTTTTCATTCCTTCTGGCATATTAACTACAACTTGTTATGATTCTTCAATTGAATCACCACGATAAAAAAAATCCTCCCAAGATTTCAATTCAACATCTTCATACTTCTTAAGCCAATCACCTAGACCCATAATCATGGGAGGGCCTCTATTTTCAATTTTTCCATCAAATTGATTCTTCAGGCGATTTCTAAACCTATGATCTGGTGGTAGAAAAACCCTATTGTTTGCATAAATAAATTTATGTAGATCTTTAGAATACCACCCTTGAAATTGTTCTGCACATCTTGGACATGCAAATATCCCCTTTGTTTGAAGCCTTGCAATTCAATAAGTAATGTTAATAACATAAAAAAAAATAAGTATAAAACTAAGTATGAAAGTTGGGATGAAAATAAATTATGAGTGTAAATACGTAAATATTTTATCTTACCAGAACAGACACCAAGTCTTGGGAAATCATAAATAGTCCAACATAGCACACAATACAACATGAAGAACCTATTTGATGGAGGACATGATATGTCATACATTCTTATGCCTTTCCATAGCAGTTGCATCTCATCAATAAAAGGCGCAAGATAAACATCCATGTTTTTAACTTGATGTTTTCCTAGAACAATGAGAGTCAGCATAAGGTGCTCCTTTCTAACACTCATCCATGGGGGAATATTGTATACTATCATTCCGATTGGCCAAACACTATAATTTGAGCTCAGGAAAGAGAATGGGCACACTCCATCAATTGCAAGACCAAACCTGCTACTACAGGGTTCATCTTTGAATTTTGTTGGTCATTTTTCCTCTATGTGTTTCATTGCTTTGGAGTCGGCTGAAATTCACACGAATCCTTCTTTACTCCTATTCTTTACATGCTAGTCCATCAATTGTGCTAGTGAATTGCAATGAAACATTTGTTGAAGTCTAGGTATAATTGGAATGTGACATAAAACCTTCTTTGGAACTGTAGGACCTTGTACATCTGTACGATATCTCTTCTCTTTGCATACATGGCATTCTACCTTGTTTTGATATTCATCTCTGTATAAAATGCAATCATTTTTACATGAATGAATTTGCTTATATTCAATCCCCAACTCAACCAACAATAGACACACCTCTCTGCAAGTTGATGGCAACACATTCTCGTTAGGGAATATTTTAGTTTTTAGTGCCTTGTAAGATTTCCAGAGATTAAATCAATTAAATGTTTGACTTATGATGAACATGTTTGATATGAGATTAAATCAATTGAATGTTTACGAATTATGTATACCAATTGACAATGCAAATTAAGAAATAGATTTCAACTCACTTTAGTAGGGTAGTGAATCCTTTGTATGACCAACCAAATAGTGACTTTATTTCTAATAATATTAATGTGCTTGCTAGTTTTGAGGTTCTACTTGCACCCAATTTGAACATGAGTGTCTTTGCTGCTTGCTTGATGGAGTCTTTGACGTTGTTATCATCAACATTACATTGGTGGTAATTACCCCTGCTATCATTGTTACTGTCAACCATATCATCATTATTGCCATCATTGTTTCCATCCCCAAAGAAACCTGTAAGCATTTCATTCAATCCTTCTTCATGCACTGCATTTTCACTATCATGATCATCATCATTAAGGTTAGGTGGCATGTCATCAGTGTATGCGACTCTCATCAGCTCTTTAAATTTCTCAGGTGGTAGTGTTCTCTTCAATCTTTCTCTTCTCGCCCTGGTATGGTTTAAAGGATGGTTTGGATCATCCTGTCCAAATCTTAATAACCCAGTTGGATCTTGGGTATTAGTATAATGTGTTTCATCAAAATCTTCTACCTATCAACAAACACAAGCATTATTTAATGTTTGGAAACAATTGGATAAATCATAAATGTATCAATTTCAAAGAAATATAATCAAATATGGCTTAAAAAATAAAAATAAAAATTGTATGAACATATATACATCAATTGAATAATGGAACATTATTTTATAGACTACCTTTTTTATACAATAATTTAAATAAAACACAATTTTGACAACATAGTTTATAAAACATTAGTCCACACTCATTTATTATTCTTTGGTTTTAATTGATTGTAGGAGGAATACTACCGACTGGAAGCTCATCATATATGTAATGTCTTTGTACAATCGCTCATTTGAATTGTTTCTTTCCACAACATACATAACATCCACAAACAACAATTTTCTCAAAGTATCCATCCCATGTAATATAGTCCTGACCTACCTCTTCTTCAGTGCAATCATTTGTTGTGTCTGTAGTATCCATTGTCATATCCTCTTCCGCCCACTGTTGTCTATGTGATTTAACAGTTTTAGGTCCATGTCCATGTACATATCTTCTTCTTTTGCTAGTTGAACGCTCAGGCTCTGCATTTGCTCCAATCTCCATCTAAAATAATCAACAACATGCATTAATTTATGTCAAGATTGGATAATACATTATAAATTTTAATAATACTGTGAAAAAAGATGGACGTATCACAAAATGCCATCATATCGTTTTTTCCTAAGTTAAGTCAAAATTTGAGTACTTGATTTGATATGACACAATTTGTTGCCATGGCCTCATCTCACCCCTATAATACACAACATAGTAAATAATGTTTAGTACAACAATTATATCATTTCAACAAGTATGCTATCCAACAAAAACCTCACTTTAGTCATATATTTGACATATGATATCTCCTCTATGTTGTAGCATTTGTGAATTCATAAACACCTTCCTCCTTTGGTTGAGGTTGCTTTCTCTTCTTACCTCTATTGTATTTGTAGATTCTGTTGTCTCATCTATTTCCACCCACTTTCCTCTCAACGATTTAGTATTTCTACGCCATCCAAGTCCTCTCTCCATGGCCTCCTCTGCGAATAAAAATGTTGCCACAGAAGCTTTCACCGCACTACAACCGAGAATGAAGAAGAAACTTGCGGGACCGTGGTAAAAACCGCTCTACCACACCGAGCTGATGAAGGAGCCGTGGGACAATGATGGTCACTGCACTACCGCACACCAATGGTAGAAGACTTGCAGGAGTCACCGCAACACCGCCAGGAACAAAAGGAAGACTCGCGTGCCGCCATAGAAGCTTTCATTGCACTACCATTGAGAAGGATGAAGCACCTTGTGGGATCGCGGTAAAAACCACTCTACCGCACCGAGTTGATGAAGGAGCCACGAGATAGTGGTGGTCACAAAAACAAGGTAGGAGTTGGAATTATTTCCAACACTTTGGATCATGTGATACACAACAATGAAAATAGTCACTACACAACAATGATAGGCACCCAATTAGGCACACTTGGTGCCGCCTTAGGCACCCCAAAGATTACATTAACGACCAAAAGTTAGCGCTAAAGTTGGCTTTAACTAACATTGACTAAAGTGTCGACTACTAAATCAAAATCAAAAATTTAAAATTTCCTACGTGAAGGAAGAAATTAGATGACAAAAAAGGGAAAAATGTAGTACGAAGGAAGAGAGCAGGCGCTACCAGCAACTGATGAGAAATTCATTTTAGTTTGTGACACCATAGGTAAGGTTACAATTTTTTTTTCTTGGTTGAATTCGTGATTGTTTACTACTCTTTGTATTGCATTTGAATTCATGATTATTTACCGGTTCGTGCCCTAACCTGTCCAGGCAACCTCTAAATTTTCCCATCATTATAAATTGTAAAACCTTTGAGAAACCAACAAAAAATTTTACCCTACCCATTTGAGCTTTGGCTCAAAATATTATAGCACGAAGCCAGGATGCCTCCATATTCTTTCCCTAACCTGGGTATTAAGGAAATAGTGAACTGCTTGGAAAATATGGGAATTGGGTTGGTCACTACTGAGCAACTGCCGAAAATAAACACATAAACAACTTGGTTTTACCCAGTCGCGCCATAGTCACTGATGCCATGAAAAATTTGTGCAAGATTGCATTATGAAAGAGTTTTCATGATAAGGTTATCAACACTAAGCAAACCCAACAAACATATTTTCCCTAGGTTATCAACACTAAGCAAACCCAATGAACATATTTTCCCACAAAACAAAACTTCCATACCACAAACTAGACAAAAAATTTCATACTTGATAGTGTGTACTTTGTTTGCCTCCATAGTGTAGACGAAAATAATTTTCCCTAGGTTGCCTCAAAATGTCAAGCAATAGAAGGAAGGGAGCATTGTCAACAGACTTTGGCCACAATGAGGTAATTCATTGTCAATTTATAGATTTGTAAATGTTTCCATCATTTCTTTGAATTTTACTTTTTACTTTTTTATTTCTAAATTTAAAAGAAGAAATATAATTTTAGAAAATATATATATATATATTTATATAGGGACATGAGACTAACAAAGATAAAGAGGAATTGGCTTCCATATTGGGGGTAGAGGCAAAGAACAAATTGGTTAATGTGGATTGGACAACACTTGTCAGATACATAGAAAAACAATCTAGTAATGCCCCTCAAACATTGCAAACAAATCAATTGTGTCAAAGGGAATCAATTGATTCCCCAACCAGTCCTAGGTCAAGCAAAAGATCCAGGAGGAAATCAATGACAATAAACTCTAAGAATGTGGAACAGGGAGCAGAGACTTCCAATGTCCCGACCACTTCTCGAATACAGACTTCTTCCACCACTCCATGTTATCAATCTTGCATTGGTAGCTACAATACGAAGATAGAATATGAGGTGGTTTCAGAGGAAGTCCACATGATGGATGTTGGGAAAATGTTTGTGAATAGGTTGAAGGAATCATGCCTTCAACAGTTCAAATACCATCTACATTTTCCATTCTCACAGATACCCATGCATTTGAAAAAAATAGTTATCCATGACATGGAGACTGATTTTGGCACAGGTTGGTCTGTAAAGAAGATAAAGCTATGAATGTCTCAAAACTACAAGAGATTTTGGTGCAACCAAACAAAGAAGATAAAAAAAATCCCTCCTAAGCTAAGGTAGAAAAGAAGGCCAATTGATGTAAGTGTGAAATTATGGAAAGAAATTGTAAAAGCATATGAGAAGTCCGATGCATGGAGGAAGTACGGTGAGGAGAGTATGCAAGTATTTGAATTTGATCATAAGATTATATCAAATTTATTACATGATATTTAAATTTTATTTGTGCATAGTTAAATTGAATTAGTATATGTTTCAGGACAAGGCCTCCAAGGCTAGGCTTGAGAAACTTCATGCCATGCATTGTAGTGGCCAAAAAGGTTTATAGGCCTTGATCTATACATTTGTAAGTATATTTAATATGTTAAATGATATATATATTTTATTTCCTTGGAAAAAGTAAATGATTGCATATTAATTAGTTTAACTAGTCCATGTGCCATGTTTTGACAGGAGGAGAAATATGGTCGCCATCCAAATCAATTTGAAAAGAATATGTTACAAAATAAAAAGTGGAACAACTTTGTAATCTGGATGGAGGATGAGGTATCAATAGTTGAGTTTCAATAACTTAGTTGGATATTGTTGTGTTAATATGTCAATTTTCATCTCTTGTGTTGAGTTGTTTATTGATGTGTAGGATGAGTAAATAGAGCTCAAATCTTATGATTACAAGATGACCGTTTATGTGCATGAATAAATAGTAGAAGGTTGTACATGAACTCAATTCATCTGAATTTATGCCTCTTGGTAGACATTCCTCTTGAATCTCTAATATCAGGTGCCCGAGACTTCCCTATAGCTTTTACCTTTTGTTGTTGCCTTTCCTCTTCACTATCAGACTCGTCTCCTTTTTCCTTATCTACATTTCTGGCTTTGGCTTCTAATTCATCCCATGTTTTACCTTCCTCCTCTTCAGAATCTTCTTCTTCTTCATCATCCTCCTCTGAAGCCACAAGAGATTCATCTTCTGAACCTTCCTCATCTAATTCTGATTCCTCTTCTACATCAGAGGGTTCATATCCTTGATTTGACTCTTCTAAATTATTAGAATCAGAATCACTAGCTTCCATATTCAAAAATTCCCAACCACCATCTTCAATAAATTTATCTGGATCATCAGTAATACTCTTCAAAATTGGCCACGAGTTCAAGTTCATTCTGATTTCATAATACTTTATATCCATGGAGTTCAGCCATTCCTTGATGCCATCAAGCGAAGATTGAGGAATGGCGTACATGTAGAGTACATCCCACTTGAGTCTTTGAAAAAAATAGCCATATCAAATTCCTTTTTCCCAAGTCCTACTCTCTCAAGGTTAACAATTCTCAATCTCACTAATAGCGATTACTAAGAAAGGTAATTCCACCAACTCTACCAAATAGTTTACCATAGGAACAATAAAAGCAGAGGCTTTGGAAGGAACTCCATGAAAACCAAGCTCTCTAAATGGTATATCAAACTCTAGTTCAAAATATTTTAGATGAGGCTGCTCCCATAGCTCTCTTACTCGCTTGAAAAATCCTTAAAACTCTAACTTCTTAACATTCAAAAGATAAATGGAATGTCCTCAACACCCAGTAGAGCTATCCAAAAAAGCTAACTAAAAACACAAATGTGCTCCCGCACACAATGGCCTAATGGTTGGTTGTCATAGAAGTCAAACTACCGAAGTAACAATACTAATTGAGTTAACATAGATGCATCATTTGCATAAACAATTGAAATGTGTAACAAATGTTAATCAATACATTGAATTTTGAGATGCGTTGAAATAATAAAAAAAACATGTTTTGGGGAAAATATCAACAGCGTGGGGGAAGAAAGCATTAATAAAAGCATTTTTTGTTGTTCTTGATACACCATATGTAAGTTTTCCTTGGATGACAATACTGAATTTCTATATGTTGTACCCCTTAAATGTCCTACATGTTACAAATATGGAATAACAATGCACAACTTTGTATCGAGTCCAAAGGCCAAGGCATTCTGAATAAGGGTAGCCAAACTTGATAAGGATGTAGTCACTATTACACGTATTGACAATCCAAAATAGTCATGTAAAGACAACTGCTTGTGAAAACCATAATCAATCAAATTATGCACATTCAAATCTAAGTTTGAAAGCTTGCATTTCAGTCCATGCATCTAAGTCCTTGTTGAAGATTGAGGGTGTCAACAAAAAAGCTAGAATAGCTCTCCTTAAACCATAGCTAGTTTTAAAGTGCAGTATTTCCAAATTCAAATCCACTTCTCAGCTAAGGAAAGGAGGTAGGATTGTTAGGTGCTACCTCAAACAGAGAAGGCCATAGAAAAAATTGAAATAGAAGATCCAATAAGTGAGATGACATAGTTGTAGACCATAGATAATCAGAATTCCTGCAATGCACAGATGCTTATGATACAAAAAAAAGGTGCTTACACATTGGCTGAATATATCCTCATCAAAATGACCAGAAAGAAATTTCAAATTTGTAAGTAAACTCTGACAGTCAAGAAAAACAGTCATAAAAATTGGAAGTAAACTTTGGTAGACATGTAGGTGAACTTAATTCATCCAACTTTATGCCTCTTGGCAGACATTAGGATCTCCCCTCCTAAAGTTTGGACCACATCCATTACCTCCACATAAAATTGGACATCCTTGGTCTTCTTGGTTCCCACGCCATGATATGGTTATGCAAATGAAAATGAAGCAAAGTAATCACCTCCTTCTCCACTGGCTAGAAGAATGCATGGTTAATGTTTTGATACATGATATCGACTCTCTCTTCTACTCTCATGGTTGAATATTGAAATCCATTATGGTGGGCCTCCAGAGTTCCAGTCATCTTTCATCCTCTTCCACCAAATGTTGGCCCGATCCACACATCTGCCAACCTAATTGGCTTTGTTTTTGAAAGCTGAAGTTTCTCATGAGTCACCAATGTAGCTCTCTCTGCCCTTTTAAACTCTTTCATTGCTATAGATCATCTCTGGGATTTAATCATTTGTACCACATGGTTGATGTGCTTTGAATCCTTGCATCTAAAGGAAATTTCCTTAACATAAATACTACTAGGGAATTTCAATGTTTCCATTGTAGTTGGCATTAAATCCGGTACCTGCAACATTAAAATTATCCTTATATAAGAATTCCCTCCATCTTGTTGGCTTGTAACACTCTTGATGGTGGCTACATGAAATCTGATTTTGATTCCTCTTCTACATTAGAGGGTTCATATCCTTGATCTAACTCTTTTGAATTATCAGTCGAATCACTAGCTTCCATATTCAAAAATTCCCAACCACCATCTTCAAAAAATTTATCTAGATCATTAGTACTACTCTTCAAAATTGGCTACTAGTTCAAGTTCATTATGATTTCATAATACTTTATATCCATGGAGTTTAGCCATTCCCTTGATGCCATCAAGTGAAGATTGAGGAATGGCTTCAATGCAGAGTACATCCCTTGAAGTATTTGAAAACAATAGCCACATCAAATTCCTTTTCCCAAGTCCTACTCTCTCAAGGTTAACAATCTCAATCTCACTAATAGTGATTACTAAGAAAGGTAATTCCACCAACTCTACCAAATAGTTTACCGTAGGAACAATAAAAGCAAAGGCTTTGAAAGGAACTCCATGAAAAAAAATCTCTCTAAATGGTATATCAAACTCTAGTTCAAAATATTTTAGATGAGGCTGCTCCCATAGCTCTCTTACTCGCTTGACAAATCCTTAAAACTCTGTATTGATTTTATTTTTCCTGTCCCTCTCTTGCTATTCTTCCTCAATTTCATCAGGATCATACATTGACCTGCTTTCCCCTCCTAAAGTTTGGACCACATCCATTACCTCCACATAAAAATGAACATCCTTGGTCTTCTTGGTTCCCACGCCATGATATGTTTATGCAAATGAAAATAAAGCAAAGTAATCATCTCCTTCTCCACTGGCTGGAAGAATGCATGCTTAATGTTTTGATACATGATATCAACTCTCTCTTCTGCTCTCATGGTTGAATACTAAAATCCATTATGGTGGGCCTCCAGAGTTCCAGTCATCTTTCTTCCTCTTCCGCCAAATGCTGGCCTGATCCACAAGATTGCCAGCCTAATTGGCTTTGTTTTTGAAAGCTGAATTTTCTCTTGACAAACCAATATTAGCTATAATTTTTTTGAAATTTTATTATGGTATGTGGACTTTGATATGATGCAATATGGTTATGATTTCGTCTCATATGTTGTAATATTAGATATATAACAAAAAAATAAATTATTGCATGAAATAAATAATAAATTTTCATTTTAAATGTTTTTTTTTGCAGAACACAAGTCTTTCAGAAGATCAAGATGATCCTCAACATGATATAGATCCACAAAATATTGGTTCTTCCAGTAGAGATCACATGGTAGAGGATGATGATGATGTAGATACAAAAGACACCGAGGCTGATGACAATGATGATGAAGACGACGACGACGACGATGATCACGATGGTGATGATGATGATGAGATAGTTGGTGATAGTAACCAGTGACATTCATGATCATATAGACTACAACATGGATCATTGCTGATATATCGTTATGATGACTCTTTTCATGGTTACTATCATATGTATCATTTTCAGGGTCTACACTACTCTATTATTGAGTTGTATCATATTGACATGTATCATTTTCACTATATCATTTGGACATGTATCATCTTGACTTGTATCAATTTGAGTTACATAATTTATCAAGTTTATTTATATCATTTATACATGTATCATTTTCACTTATGTCGACTGTTGGACATGTATCATTTTGACATGTTTTTGATGTACTAGCATATTTGACTTTCACTTGTTTTAGTTATATATGATGATGATCTTATCAGTATTGACTTGTCAATTTATATATATTAAAAGTGGTTGATGATTTTTGGATGAATATTTAGTAAGTATGCTGATTTTAATTTAATGCTCAGGATGGATGTTGTCAAATTCAATTAAATTATAGATATTTGACCCACTTGTTTAATTATAGATGATGATCATGTTACAATAATTATATTGTTATTTAATCATATGAGTTAAATAATTAAATTAATTACTCTATAATCATATGAGTTATTTAAGAGGAACGATATATTTAACTAATTAAATTGAAATAAAACATATTAAATTAATAAATGGAAGCAAAACAAGAAGCATTTTTAGAAGCAAAAAAGGAAGCAACAATGGAAGCCAAACTAGAAGCAAACCGTAAGCAATCTTGGAAGCAAAACTGGAAGCAAACCTCAAAGAAAACTTGGAAGCAAAACTAGAAGCAAATATGGAAGCAAATCTAGAAGAAAAACTAGAAGCAAACCTGGAAGAAAAACTGGAAGCAAACCTGGAAGCAAAACTCGAAGTAAAACTAGAAGAAAAACCGTAAGCAAAACCGAAAGCAAACCTAGAAGTAAAATCGGAAGCAAAACTAGAAGCAAAACCAGAAGCAAACTTGGAAGAAAAATCAGAAGAAAAAATAGAAGCAAAAGAAGAAGCAAAACTGGAAGCAAACTTGGAAGCAAAACCATAAGCAAAACTGGAAGCAAAACCGGAAGCAAAACTAGAAGGAAAATCGGAAGCAAAACTGGAAGCAAAACTAGAAGCAAACCTAGAAGCAAAATTGGAAGAAAACTTGGAAGCAAAATTGGAAGCAAACCTGGAGGCAAAACTAGAAGCAAAACTAGACATAAAATTGGAAGAAAAACTAGAAGCAAAAATGGGAGTAGACATGGAAGTAAAATCGGAAGCCAAATTGGGCGCCAATTTTGGTGCAATTTCCGTTGTTACTTCCCGATGCTATTTTGGGTGCTAATGGAGGCACTCTGATTTTTCGGTGCTAAATTCGGCACCAAATACGACACTGAGCTAACCATGCCTATTTGCACCGAGTTTAGTGCCAACCAAAATGTTCAATTCATGTACTCAAAATACACTAAAATCCGGTGCAAAATCTGACACTAATTGCCTGTTGTGTTGTGTTGGGACATGAAAATTTTAAGAGAGGGGGTTTTCATTTGAACTACCTTCCTTCAAAGATATTTCTTCGAACAAAGGTATTTACACAAAGACCTTCAATCAAAGATTAAACTTCAAATGAAGATCATATTCATTTGAAGGCCTTCACTAATAGAAACAATAAAACAATACCTTCGAGTGAAGGTAACCTTCAGTCGAAGGTATTATTTTATTATTATTTTTAAAGAGTTATATGAACCGAGAAATTTTTTTGTCAGTTCATTTTCATCATTCACATTTAGTATTAACCTTTTGTTAGCGTCTGAGGAGAGAGGAGAAACTACACAATGCCAATGGCTAAGGAGAATTCACCTGGTTCGAGAGAGGGAAAAAATGGGAGGTTTGAACGAAGGTGGGAAATAAGGTTCTTCAATTTCCCTCTGCATTTTTCCTAATTTTCCCAATTTTCCTTCTCATTTCCTCTCCAATTTTGCCAACAATTTCCATTTATTTTGTGAATTTTCCTTGCGATTTTTTTGTTAATTCTTTAAAATTTAAAATTGAAATTATGAAACTTACAAACCAAATAAAATTTAAACCCTACATATGATTATCAAACCTTAAAATTGAAACCCTACATATGATTATCAAACCCTAAAATTGAAGCCCTATGTATATAATTGTCAAACCCTAAAATTAAAACCATACATATGATTATCAAACCCTAAAATTTAAATCCTATGTATATGATTATCAAACCCTAAAATTAAAACCCTATATATGATTATCAAACCCTAAAATTGAAACCCTATGTATATGATTATCAAACCCTAAAATTGAAACCCTATATATGATTATCAAACCCTAAAATTGAAACCCTATGCATATCATTATCAAACCCTAAAATTGAAACCCTACATATGATTATCAAACTCTAAAATTGAAACCCTATGTATATGATTATCAAATCCTAAATTTGAAACACTACATATGATTATTAAACCCTAAAATTGAAACATGTCATGCCCAAATTGAATATGAAATATTTTCACAAAATTATTTCTCTTTATACATATTGAAGATCTTAAATTGACCTTACTCTCAATGGAATTGACACTTCTTAAGTTCTTGATGCCTTTGGAAATATTTTCTCATTCTTCAAGTTTGGAGATTCTACAATGTACATCAAGCATATTGTGCATGTGAATAGACCCTCACATCTTCTCCCTTATTCCTCCAGCCCATTATAAACATATTATTTTTTTCTTCCTCATATTGTCCAAGTATAAATATTTTTTCCCTACCACAGACCCACTCACTCCTCATTCTACGCCATCTAGTTCCTAAGTCATGACTCCTACAATTCTATGTATCTAGATATAGATGGATTTTTGTTTCATTTAATCCTAGTTCCATGTGTTCCAAAACCTCCATAGCCACATATCCATAGCCCTATATTATATCCTATATCCAAGCTCCATCTTTACTATTTACATCCTACATATATGACACACTCATTTGTCTCACCTCCTTGCTTCTCATATCTTTTCATCCTATTTTACATTATGGCCCTAGAACTCTTACATTGATCCATCCTTGTCCATGTCAACTATTCACACCACTCCCATCTAACAATAATTTTATAGAATCCTATGATGTAATTCCATCTCTCTTTCTTTTTTATTATTTATATGGAATTCACTTCCTTTCCTATATTTTTTTCATTCATATATGGTTAGGATTTTTTCCTCCATTGCCTTCTTCTCACCACTCACACTCATCTAACACCTCCATGCTTCATGTCCTCCATAATTTAAGCATATCTTAGTAGAAATTAGTTACTCCTCATTCTTAGGAAGTCTCCACAAACCTCCATCATAATCCTCATTCTCCTAATATTCTATATCATCCATTTCCACCAATTTTCTTGGCCCCTCTATTAGAACAATTTTATTAGGTCTCATGTACTATTATAACATGTATATATTTGGAGAGCGGGAAGATTGGTGGGAGTGGGGGTTTGAATTCTTTAGAGGGAGAGGGAGCTAGAGAGTCTGATCTAGATGATGATGACACAGATGGTTGGATTCTAGTTTTCGATTGCTTTGTTGTTTGCAGGCGGCTGGGTTGTTGGGTTGCAGTTGGTTGTGTGGATGGTGTTGCTGGTTTGCTTCTTCGCTTTTTGTTGGCCGCTTCTATTGCTTTTGGGTTGTGAGATAGCCTTGTTGGTGTGTGCTTTGGTCCCCTTACAAGGGTTTTGTCAGTGATTTGGTCTATCTTTAGCTCTGACTATCGTGTTGGGGTAGATGGTGTGCTTCTTGTTTTGGCCTGGTCCCTGACTCTTCTCTGCATTGTTTCCCCTTTCCCTCCTTGGCCTTTTTTGTTACTCACTGCAGCTTGCTGGCTTATGGGTTTTGGCTACTTTTGCATTGGCTGGATTTTGTGTTTTCTGTGTTGTTGGGTTGTGGTTGGTTGCTTGGGTGGGGTTGATGTATGGCTTCCTCACATTTTATTGGTTGCTTGTGCTTCTTTTGGGCTATAGGTTAGCCTTTTGGTTGGGTTCTTTGGGCCCTTTATGTGGGTTTTGTCAGTGGAATGGTCTATATTTAGCTTTGAATGGTGTGTTGGGGCATATGGGGTGTTTCTTGTGTTGGCCTTTTCACGGATTTTTATTTGTATTATTCCCCCTTTCCCTTTGGACTCTTTCTGTTGCATGACGTAGATGGGAGGGTATGGGGTTTCTACTACTTTGTCTCTAGCTAGATGTGGGTTTCTCTGTGGTGTTGGGGTGTGCCTGGTTGCTTTGGTGCTACTGGTTTTCTTCCTCGCATTCTATTGGCTTCTTGGGCTGTGAGAAAGCCTTGTTGGTGTGTTCTTTGGGTCCCTTGCATGGGTTTTGTCATTGGAATGGTCTATTTTTAGCTCTAACCGACATGTTGGGGCAGATGGTATGCTTCTTGTTTTGGATTTCTCTTCGACTCTTCTCTGCACTATTCCCCTTGCCCTCCTGGGCTCTCTCTGCTACATTTCATGGATTGCAGGATGTTGTATTTTGACTGCTTTTCCAATGTCTGGCTATTGGGTTCTCTGTTAACCTAGTATTCTCTGTGGCTTATGGAATTTTTTGTGGCCTCCTTTTTAGTTAATGATCTATCTTTTGATTGGTACTAGCTTACTGATGGCTATGATATGCTTATTGTCTTTTCTTTGGACCTAGTTTTGTGAGCTAATTGTTGTGTTTTCTACTTCTTCTTACTAGTACCTGATGCTTGTGATGCTAAGGGATGTTGGGTTATCCCTTTCCTCTGAAGTTCCTTTCAGTTGGGATTTTCAGCTGGTGTCTCCTATTGAGGGGGATATTGTTCCTCTTTAGGTGGAACCATCTTCTAATGAGGTGGATATGGATGTTGTTGGGTTGGCGAGAAGATATCCTCCCTTATTATGGTTCCTATCAAGGAAAAGCTTGTTTGGGTTGGAGAGTTGTGGCTTTGGTGGTAAGGGGTTTCTCTTCATCCTCTCCTATAGAGGGGAGTCCTCTCCTTTAGAGGTGGAGGTTGGGTTGGTTGACCGGGTGGAATGGTGTTGTAGGGAAGTTGATGCTTAGCATGTGTTGGTGATGCACAAAAGCTGATGTTTTGTAGATTTTAATTGTGTGGGGTTTGATGGTGATCTACACCATTAAGATGTTTGTCTCTCTTGGCTCAGTGGTGTCTTCCCTGAGTGTTTCAATGTTCTTGGGCTCAAATTTGGATGTTTTGAGTGGTTGGTTTGCTAGCACATTACTTGTGGATTGGTGTTGCACGGAAGCCGATGTTTTGCATATTTTAACTGTGTGGGGTTTGATGGTGATCTACACCATTAAGATGTTTGTATCTCTTGGCTCAGTGGTGTCTTCTTTGAGAATTTCTATGTTCTTAGGCTTGGATTTGGATGTTCTGAGTGGTTGGTTTGTTGATGCCTGGCTGATTTAGGCAGTGCTTAAGTGTATCTAAGGGTTTAAGGTCCCTGTCAAAACCCATTTGTAAAAGGGTTTAAGGCCCCTTTAAAACCTATTTCATGCAGCTCGTGTAGTCTTTTCTTTCTCTTTATGGATTCTATTGGTCTGTGTCTTTTATTTTAGGCAACTCTCTCTTTGTTCAGGTTTCAAGTCCCTATTAAACCTGTTTGTACCGGGTTTCAGGCCCCATCAAAACCTGTTTTACCCATAATAAAAAACAGGTATATATTATTACATGTACCATTATAACATGTGTATATATAATGTTATAAATCCTTACATGCTTATTAAATATTCTTTATAAAGCATACTAAATTTAATAAATAAGTCATTTATGATAGACTATTATATTAATTCAATAACTTCCACCCTTAAGTCATTTCTAATAAACCATTCCTAATCATTTCCACACTTGTAGAATATATTTTGATGAATTAAAAATCTTCCACCCTTAATTTCCCAACCTCCACTATTGACCTTGTCCTAAAAGGGACAACTAATGAACAAGATGTATAGGATCAACACAACATGAAAAAAAGCCTCTAGATCAATATTATCTTTTATGGTGCTAGAGGATAAAACCCTAGACCTCCTCCACACCCCTCTTTCTTAAGCTTCATATTCACCCAATTTTCCTTCCATAATTATGCCTAATTTTTAAATATATAATGGGATAGGCAATTCATAGATCCACATGTATTGATCATTAGAGAATGATGATAAATTTCTACAAGTAGATTTAAATTCACATTCCCTTAAAATTAAATGGATTTAGAATGGTTCTACTCTTTATTTGTCCAAAACTCTATATATTCATTTCTCTAGAATTAGATGATGTATATTTTCATGGAATACAAGTTCAATTGAACATAGAGTCCTACTTGGTTAGTTTTTTCATCCTTACATACATATTGTAGATAAGCCCAAATTAGAAGACTTGATAAATTTAATCTTTCTTGTACCTAAACCTTCAGGTTCATCTTCCTCATATAACCTAGCCTTATCCCTTCATTCATTGGGTAACCATTGATAGATGAAGCTATTTTATCCCTTATATTTCATGTCCTTCATCAATTCCTCACCTACAACCTTATCAACCTCCCTTATATTCAACCCTTCAACCCTAAACTCTACTTACCATAGTAGAAAATATTTTACTTGCACAAAGATTACTATATGCAACATGTTTGATGTTAAATATTTATTTATGATGTTGTGATTGATAGATGTAGATTCTAGTTCTTATATGTGTGAATGTAAAATATTGTTCTTACATGTACAATCTTCATTCCTATATATTATGTTGTAGCTCTTTTGCATTGCATATATGTATTTCACTTTTGTCTGTAAAACTCAACTTTTTCATCTCATTAGGATCAAGGCTACACATTTGTAGCTCTTACACTTTTTACTTGATTCTATTTTTAAGTGTACATAGGGATTACTATAAAGCTCTATTACTAGTTAACTAACAAAATTGACAAGAAAATTTAGGTTTATGTTCTTAAAATTCATTCAATATTTATCTATAATAAGATAGTTTAGGTATATATAAGGGACTTGAATTTCATCATTTAATAAATTATATGTTATTATTATCTAGTCCCCTTATTTCCAACTTGAAAATTTTCACTAATCCTTTAGATTCAAAACTTAATTAAACCAAATTTATTTTATGCTGATGTGGTGGTATCTTCCTCACCTAGACCCACTTCACTTCTATTATTGAACCCTAATAACATCCACAATATATGAACCTCTCCTAAATTTATCTATTTTTTTCTTGGATATATATAAAGTTCCATTAATGCTATACCATCTCATTCCCATCCTCTTTAAAATATCATTGATATACATAATCAATAACACCTTCTCCTAAAATGTTTGTAGGGTTTAGGGTTTAGGTTTTAGTGGCATGACTTAGTGGACCCTACTTGTATTTTTAATATATAGTTGTACACAATTAAACTTACCTTGTTAGTTCCGCACATGTTAGATGAAAGAACCTAGATCCTACTTTGAAAATATAATTGAGATACATGTCAATAGCAAGTTCACACTAGAACTATTAGGAGTAACATACATGTACATATTACCTTTTTTTCATGCTATCGGGTAAATGTACATTAGGTATAGGAGCTATGTTCCTTCAAAAATCCTCTCCAATGATAATTTTCATTTGGTTAACCTCTACATATTAATTTTAAGTTAGATATTTAGTTAAGTTCATTAAAAAATATAAATTATGAGTTCACTACTAGATCTCAAGATTAAATATAGGGTTTATGGTTTAGGGTTTAGTGATGACTTAGTGGAACCTATTTGTATTTTCATTAAATGGTTAACCTATTTCTTAATTTTACACTTAAGATGTTTAGTTAAGTTCATTAAAAATATAAATTTAATATGAGTTCATTAATAGATCAAGATTAAATGTAGGGTTTAGGGTTTAGTCTAGTGACTTAGTGGACCCTGCTTGTATTTTTAATATATAGTTGTACACACTTGAACTTACCTTGTTATTTGTACATGTTAGATGAAAGAACCTAGATGGGTGATCCCACAATAGTGTTTTACAATTCCCTTCACAAAGAAAAATTGTAAAAACACTCCCAAGAATTCTTTTGGGGGTTTTTAGGGGTTCACTCGAAGGGGGGGTTCGAGTGAACCCAAAAAGGGGTTTGATCGAACCCCCCCTTCGAGTGAACCCCTTTATGATGCAACCCCATTTGGTGGGTTTTTTAAATGAAATCAATGGGAAATGGCAGAAAAAGGTGGGTTCGAGCGAACCCCTCTTCTAGAAACCCCCCTTCGCTCGAAGGGGTCCAGGGGGTTTGCTAGAAGGGGTGAACCCCCCTTTTTCGCCCTTCTCCCTCTCCTCTGGCAATTTTCTGCAAAATTTTTCCTTTTCGAGCTTGGGTTGAAGATGAAAATGGAATCAACTTCATAGACCCAACTAGATGATGGTAGTCCTCGAAACAAGCTATCCATAAAATATAATTTTAATATATTTTGGTTTTATTATGTATTTTTTTAATTTAATTAAACATAGGTTTTTCACTGAAAATCAAACTCTTTGTTTTGCACATGTGGAAAAATATCTATCACTTGATATTGATGTCCTTGATCCAACAAAAAAAATATTGAATTTCGATACATACAAAAAAATTTGTGTTAACAAGTAAACCTATGGCTAAATTGTAACTGGTTTGACTTCAAAACTTAATTAAGAAAAAAATATTCAATAAAACACTGTGAAACCAATTGCATGCACTAGATATCATAGTTACAAATCTAAATTCAAAAAAAATAGAATTGTATCCTTCATACAAAAAATTTGTGTTAGCAAGTACACATCACTCTTTAAAGATGGTGTTTGCTAATAAAAACTAGTTTTCAAAGTAGATGGAAAAAGAAATGCAATTTGATTCCAAAAAATTAAAAAATATATATTTAGAATCTACAGACAAAATACCACAAATCACTAGTTTGCATCATCTTCAAATTCCTCATGGTTTAGCAGCTATAAGTGCCCGAAAGTGAAGATTTAGTTAAAAAAATCAGTTCAATGTCAAGTTTGGCCAAAAAGTGTAAACCACTATTGTGGGATCAACCAGATCCTACCTTGAAAATATCATTGAGATAAATGTCAATAGCATGTTCACATTAGAAATGTTAGGTACATACATGTACATATTACCTTGTTTTTCGTGCTATTGGGTAAATGCACATTAGGTATAGGAGCTATGTTCTTGAAATAATCCCCTCCAATGATCATTTAAACATTTGGTTAACCTCTAAATCTTAATTTTAAGTTAGATATGTAGTTAAGTTCATTAAAAAAACATAAATTATAAGAGTTCACTAATAAATCTCAAGATTAAATGTAGGGTTTAGGGTTTTGGGTTTAGTGGTGACTTGTGGACCCTACTTGTATTTTTAATATCTAGTTATATACACACGTGAACTTACCTTATTAGAACTCCACATGTTAGATTAAAGAACCTAGACCATACCTTGACAATATCATTGAGATATGTGTCAATATCTTGTCCACATTAGAACTATTGAACTCATATATTACCTTGTTTGTCATGCTATTGAGTTTACATTACTTGCATGCTAGAGCTATGTTCTTGAAATAATTTTGGCCTCCAATGATCATTTTCATTTTGCTAAAACCTCTTTCTTGATATAAACTATCTCACTCTATAAATTGGAATTTAAATTTTTGTTAAGAATTTTAATTTACTAAATTGAACTAGTATATGTACAAGTGGTTAAATGAAATTTAAATTTTATATTTAGCTTGATAGGCCTTCAAGATGAAATGTATCAAGTTTTTCATATATTATGTACACACATGTGTTATGAAAATATGTATGGCTAGATACATGCAAATTAAAATTAGAACTTAATTATTTTTGTGCAACATCAATATGGATGGGCTTTGGACATGTACTGATACATATATTCAAAGATTGAGATTGATTTTAGATGACCCTTCGACTACTGGGGTGTATAAAACCAATTGTGATATGATTTAGAGAGTTTAGTTAGGATTAAATGTTCATTAGGGGGTGTTCATGCATATTCTGGTGAGACTTTAGCAACCCTTCTTACCTAGATATGGGAATAGGTTTCTGGTGATGTTACTTTGAGTATAGTCCAACTGAGAGTGCCAAAGGAAACTATCAAAGCATAATGTTTCCCCTAGTATTCCACTAGATCTCAGGTGAGGGCATATCAAGTGACTATGTGCATATGCCCTAGGATGGTCCCATTGATTTATCCATGATTTATTGTAGCACATGGCCATTATCCAAATAACAACCAAATTCCATTATATTTTTCACATTAGTTATACGGTGAGGTTCATTTAGGCCTCGACATTAACTATTTGGATTTACCACCTCATTTGGGGTAGAGGCTTGGTAGGTTCTATGATAAAGATGCTTACCATAATGCAAATTGACATCCTCCAGATTTTAGGGCCTTGGTTGGGTAGAGGATGCTTGTTTTCACTCCATCCCATTGGTGATTAGGTTGTCATTGCTTCCCAATGGGAAGCAATTGATAGTATTACTGATATGATAGTACAAGTTCAACAAATATCTATAGATTGCATGGGCCAATACTTGATGAGAGATCCATGTAGGTTTCCTATTGAGTCAGATGCCTATGTCATGATAGGTATCCTATCTCCAAATGATATAGACCACATTGAAGGTGATGGCCAGATTTTAAGGGATACATATCATAGATTGTAGATGAGGACTTGATGAGAGCTTATCATGTGATTTCATCACAGTTGGAGATCCCCTTAGTATATGTTAGTTCATTTTTGGGTCATAGTTGTGAAGATTTGGAGAGTCTTATAGTTCAATCCCAATATTTTGATATTGACCCTACAACTAGATCATTTGGTGGGGTGCATGAGCCACATACCGATCATTCTATTGCTTCAACACATGCACATCCACCTCCTAATAATTATGCTGATACATGTGCTTAGAAATCTACTAATACAGTCAAGTAGGCTGCGAGAGGTCTTAATTTTATAGAGATACTCTCTTCAGGGTTCATGGCATATCACTTGCATAGTATGCTACACACATCATTGGTAGAGCTAGTTAGAGGTAAGACTACAAATGAGTTGGTAGATTCCACCATCACAAGAGATGTACCTAACACTTAGGATGTAGGTGTGGTGCAAGTATGCATATATTTTTTTAAAATTTTAGGTTAAGTGTAAAATCAGCTAAGGGGCTACACCCATATATTAATTTTCAAAGAAGAAAAGTGCATTCATGTACCAGGGTACCAACAATGGGCCACCCAAAGTTCAAACCAGAGCATGAAATTATCATTCACACCCACCCCCAAACCAGATAACCACCCCACCCTTTGAGGCCGTATGGACAGACCCATCACCCCCATCATCAAGTACCACAAAGACAAAATGGTGCAATGCAAATTCATAATTTTAGACCCCACCCAAGACACTAGATACAACCTAAACCCCACCCGCAAGAACAACTAGACCATTACATTTTTCACCCTCATACAACCATCCCACCAAGGCACCTTAGTTATGTAACTGTTAACCATTTTTCACTCATTGGTTCAAAAGGGTAGAATTTATTTTAAATTGAGGAAGATAAGGTGCATTTTATTATCCTCCTTCATCACATTCAAATGTATAAATGAAAAATATGAAAAGATTATAACTACAGGCCATTACATTCATACACATTCATGTAATAGAGAAAGATTCACATATTTCTGAAAATGTAATCTTTATTGAATGTAATTAGGCACATGTGTTTCACACAATGAAGCCATGAGACTAGCTTACTCATTTGATAAAAATAGAAACCAAAATATGCATAAATGAGTAAATGTTGGAAGAAACTAAACATGCTAAAAGGTAATCAGTCATTGCCTGAATGACTGATACTGTAACTGGGTTTGCTCCCTTTTGTTTTTACTTGCTCCTTGTAGTTCCTTGGTCCCTAAATTCCTAGTGTCTGGTTGTCTGCATTGAGTAAAGAGATGGATTAGAACAATAAGTTCTAAGTAATGAAGGGTTACGTTATGAACATGCACATTTACTCATTCATATATATATTGATTCCCATGTGCATCAAATGTAAATCCTTGTGATAGGTTTCCATGAAGGTAAAAATAGAGGAAAATTGCACACACTTATGAAGAGTATTTTATTTATAACTTGTTTGTTCCATGTGCAGCTACAGGTGCAATTATTTTCATTTCAAATGAGTGGGATAAATGTGGCTCCCACAAGGGTTGAGCCCAACTCATAATAAGGTGTGCATAGAAATATCATGAGCAAATGTAGATCTGATATACCATTTCTCATTAATAGCTACAACAAGAATATAATGTATTTCAAATCATGAGTACAACTGCTACAAGCTCATAGTGCTACAAGAGATTGCAAAAATAATAATATGAGATGTTGAAGAGCATGAAGACATCTTTTCTTGTTGAGCACTATCATGATAAAGATCATATCATAAAGGTTCATCTCATAGTCAACTTATCTATTACATAATGATCATATACAATAGAGAATCATCATTTGAGATTTTGCATTAACAATATCATGTTGATAAAAACAAAGATGAAATAAGATACTTTTAGTTTGACTTCCTCTGGCAGATATTAAAGATAGCAGTCATCAAATCAATGCCACAATGTATTGAAATAGGTACAGTGATAGTCAAAACAGTGAGCAATATTGAGATGAATGTTACCTATAGTGAAATAAATGTAATATTCACTATCAAACATGTTTACATTGATACCATAGGTGAACATGAAAAGCTAAAGAGGATATACATTGTGTTCAAATATAAGATACATGAAATATTTTCATGATAAAACAACAAGGCTCTAATCCTGGATTATTAGAACATAATAGTATTGACAAAACTTCAGGGGTGCAGTGTAATGGAAATACACAAGCTTTACTTCAGATGCAATGCTTATGTAAACAAAGATTTTAGGAGCAGTGTATTGTGCCACAGTCAAGATAAAGAAGAACAACCAACATATGTGAACAGATAACAGTGAGGTGAGTAGCTGGTCATCACATATCGGGTTAGGGACTTTTGAGAAGCAAAAGAAAAAAAAAATCTGGGTATAAGCACATAAGCAAGCAAGGGTTTTGGACCTGTATGGCACAGATAGTTCAAGCCTTGAAAGGTGATGTTCCTCTGTAAATCCAGGGTATAATACTTTTAATGAGTCACATGGAAGCTTGGATTATGATTCTAGATAATATGGTTAAGACATGAAGAAATGAAAAGATGCTCGAACTTTGAATGATACCCATGTTGTGTAATGGCATCAAAAAATTTAGCAGAATCTGAATGCATATATGTAGCAAAAAGGTATATAAAATCTACAGGAAAATATAAGGAACCCTGAATTCTTATAGCCACAAAGAATGATGAAGTCCACGGCTACAAATAAAAGGATATGCAAAGAAGAAATCTGTGACCTGGGTTTTTCTGAAAGCTTCATATTTTTACAAGGGTAAAAGTGCTTTAAAAATCTTCAGGAATGCAAGATTTGAAGTCATGATCTGAGGGTTTTTTGTTAAAATCTTTAGATTTTTACATCAAGCAAATATAAGGAGCAAAAAATGTTTTCTTCCACAACAGAAAATTAAAACATGGCACTTTTATGTGAAAAGGAGTTTACCTGTATTTTTCGGGCACAAACCCTTCAGGAGATCTTCTATGGAATTTTGTAAACCTTCATAACGGTGTGGCTAAACAGGAAAAAATCACAGGAAATAGAAAATGGGTGAGGAAAATACATCATGTCATGGCCTGTTAAGCTTAAAGTTCACAAATGGGCATATTTTTTCAAGACTTTCCTCGAAATGACTTACCATTGTGTGTATCTAGAGAATAAGCGCTACAAAATATTTAAAAAATGCCATTTATGGCCTCCAGATCGCCATGGGAATCTTTTACAGAGCTCCTGTCGAAACCGAAACCCTTCATGTTGGCTGGTATTTGGCTTCTTCCTGAAGTTTCTTCACAAAGTGATTTGTGTTTCACATTTTCCTCCTTTTTTCCTTAGGGTTTTTACCCTATTTCTTTTGACCGATGAAACATGGCATTTTTGCCATTAATTTATAAAATCAAATGCAATCACTAAATGACCCCACGACCAAGGTAAGTGTCCCATACCTTAGGTAAATAGCATCTTTTGTGTTTTCACAATTTTAGGAATGTCAATGCCATATCAATATATAAATGCCACCTCATTACCTAGGTGCCTTTTCAAGCTGTATGTGCATTATGATATTCATAATTTTTTATTTGCATATTTATCCAATGTAAAATGTATGACTTTAAAGGTGTAATTATAAACCTTAAATGGTCATATTGTTATTAATAAATGCAAAAGGGATGACCTGGTCGATTGAGGAAACACAAAGACTTACCTTCATTTATGCTGTTGCAAGCATCTAGGGTTGTTTGGAATAGTCAGCCAACATGTGCCTAAGATATAGGATATTGTTTTGGCTAAATTTAAAGCTTTTGAGGGTATATAGGAGAAGGCTTTGTATGCTTTCTTGATGTACTTGATGAAGGTTGATCTTTTCAACATGTTGGAGTTAATTTGGAGGGAGTTTGAGGCCTATTTTTTAGGCTTTATTGGGGCATCCGACCCAAGAAGTTTAAAAAAGCTATTTTGATGGGATTGGTTGAAGACTGATATATTCTCATTTTGGTAACTCATTAGAGAGAGTTCTTACTTGCATATTATCTGCTTTGTGACTTCTATGAGTCCTTAGAGGAAAATATTGAGTTTTGTAACTCATTTACAGACACTGTATGGTAGAGTTTCACCTTTGGAGATCAATAAAGAAAGCAATTTATGCCTTCTCAGTTATCTGCTTTATTGAGTGTGTTGAATGATTGATGAATTTACATGTGAGTTCTCTTATTCCTTGTTAATATATCTCATTAATAGCACTTTTAGGCAGAGGAGATATGTATATTGCAAGTTAGAGGTTATGCTGGTGATGCAAACAGATTTTAGTTGCGAGGAGAATTTATCATCCTTCTAGGACTATGTGTATCGTAGCTTTCTTATGAAACATTTATGAAGTATCATATGAGTATTGAGTTGTGCATACCAGCTCTTATTGGTTGATTGAAAACTGTGTGATAAGCAGTTGTACATGTTTGAACAAATTTGGTGTATCACCATAGGAGTAGTTTTCAATTTATGTATTCTTTCTCCCTTTACGTTACAAAGATTAGTAGTTTAAGTGATATTACCAGTTAGGAACCAGCCTAGAACCCGAAGGTTTCACTTCATTTCATGAGTCCCACATAGAAGTGAATCTAATGTTTTTACCAAAATTGTTGAAACTTGTGTAGTTCAGAACCGGGTGCAAATTTTGGTAACAAACAATTTTGGCACGCCCGGTGGGACAGAGTCAGAAATAATTTTATTAAGTCTTGCTGTTTTGATGTGCTGACAGTAAGCTAATAGCCTTTTAGAGGTTGTTTTTTTAGCATATCTGGCGACTCTGTGTGGAGAAAAAAAGATCAATGCATTCGTTTATATGAGAAGGATAGAAACCATAAGTTCAAAATTTGTAGAGTTTCTACATTTATCCCCTCCAAGAAGAAAAGGGAGAGCACTCAGAAGGACTGTTCCTTCTCCCAGGGTTCAGTCAATACCACCTGGTGTTAGTGAAAAGGCATTGTTTTCATATGAAAGGAGAAGAAGAAGAGACCCTCTTGCTAGGCGTTCAACATCACCTGCCTTTAGAACAAAACTTTCTATCTCTTCTTCTGGGGCTTTCAATTGTTCAACAAGTAACAATTCTGCTGCAACAAGTACTTTTTCATCAAGTTCAAGTTCAGTACCAGTCAGTTCAAGCTCTTCTTCAGCAAGCATACCAACACATTCCATCTCAATGGTAGTACCAAGAGCCTTTGCTTTCGTACCATTCAACCAGGGTATCCCCTTAATCTAGAACAACATGATGACATTCCATTGGAAGCATTAAAAGGGCTACCAGAGTTACTGGAGAAGGGAAAATAACACCTTTTGAACATATCAGAGATGTGGTAGCACTGTGTAATGTGCATCATGTAACACAAGAAAATGTAGCTGTGAGGTTGCTGGCTGCATCTTTCAAGAAGAAGGCATTGGAATGGTTTAGAAGCTTGTCGGTGGGCTCTATTTCAACATGGGATGAGCTTGGTGATGAATTTACGAAATTTTTTGAGGAAAAATTTGATCACCTATCTTTAGTGGAGTAGTTAACAGCCATTAAAAGAGCCCCACAAGAGCAAATGACGGATTTCAACATCTGATTTCAAAAGACTTGGAACATAATACTTGCTACGGTAAGGCCTTCTGCTAATTATGCATGCTTGTACTATTTGAAAAGTTTAAATAGTGATATCTCAGTCATGATACAATCCATGGGGGGTACTTCCTTACCTCAGGCTTATAGTATAGCCATTCAGGCAGAAAATAACCTCATTCAAGCAGGAAAGATAGCACCTAGGCCACCTATGCCCTACTTTCCTGAAATATAGTCAAATATGCCATCTTTAGCCCCTTTACCTGTTGTTCCAGCATTACCCACTGCTGTAAGTCATGTAGTGTCAGTTGCAGGACCATCAAGTGAGTTGCAAGAGATCAAGTCTAGTCAGCAGAAGATCGAAAGTATTTTATAGACTATGGGAAATGAGTTGATCAACATGAAGAAACAATATCAAGGGGTAAGGCCAACTTTTCAACAACAAAACTAACAATAAAGCCATAATGAAGTCAACCTTATCAAAACCAAGGATATCAGTATCAGCAAAATAGGCAACCCTATCAAGGTGCTTATCAGAGGAAAAATGTTAACCAGAGACCATTCCAACCATTTAATCTAGCTCCTCTTAATGCTGTCAATCCAGTGAAAGATATAGTTCCGACTCATAATAACTTTGTAGCAGAAAATGAATAGTGTTATCCGTGTAATCAAGCACATAACCAGGCTTCATGTTCAAATGGGGTAATTAATTAGACACTTATGGTCCAAAATGCTGTCAGTTCATAGCTAGATTCACCTGCTAATATACCTGAACAACAATTGGATATACATTCTAATGAGATTGCATTTCTAAATTGGCAAGGTGAAGAGTTTTGTGGTGTGAATGGTGATTCAAAAATTGTAGCCAATACACGAGCTAAGAAAAGAGCTCTAGAGGTGGAGCAATCAACTAATAAAAACAAGGGGCCTGCAACTGCAAAAACATCATCCACACCTATTCCAAAAGTACTAAAGAAAACTATTGTCTTACCAATCAATGAGCAGCCTCACAAGAACATGGAACCGAATGCTGCTAAAGTACACTAGAAGGTACATTTAACTATACCTTACAACATTGTGGACAGTATGAAAAAGATGAATGTGAATATGACCATGTGGGACTCCTTAAGTATTCCTGGACAGGCTGATTTGCTTAAAAAGGCATTGTTTGAAGATGCAAATCCTAAACAAGTTGCTGCTAATTCCCAAAAGGTCATGATGACTAATGATGAATAAGGGAAAAATGCTAATCTTAGTAGCAAAGAAAAATCTATGACTCAAGGTAAGAACGTGAGACCTCCTCCATTCTATGTTTCATTGATTATTGGGAACAATTTAGTACATAATTGTATGGTAGATAGTGGTGCTACCTGTTCTGTGATGCCCAAGCAAGTAGTTGATCAGTTAGGTTTAAAGTATGAACCTTTAGAAAAAGGAGTAGTCCAGCTGGATGGCTCATTTGTTAATACAGTGGGTCTTATCAAAGATGCTAGCTTAACTCTGCATGCTTGCCCTAATTTTTTGATTTCCCAAGACATTTATGTAGCAGATTTTCCCTCGTATTTTGGGTTATGTTTGTCAAGAGAGTTTACAGCTAAAATAGGAGGATACCTTTCATCCGAATGGTCTCACATGTTGTTCTGTACTAGGTATGGAACCAAAGTAACCATTAAGTCAGAATTACTTGCAAAAGACAATATAGAACCCTATATACCTAGTGCAATAAATGCCAATTGTGTAATTTTTGAACAAGACAAGCATGCTGCTGTCTCTGATCCTTGTACTGCTGTTAATGATATTCCTAATATACTTTTAGATGAGTGGGCAGCAGGCCAAACTCTTAGTACTGAGAATGACTTGGTGTTGGATGTTGGTATGGGTAACTACATGTTTCAAGAAGCTGATATAGTGATGCCTAATTTGGTTAAGAGGTCAGAGAATGATTGTGATCAGCAAGACGAAGTTTGGGAAATGTATTTTGATGGCTCAAGGAGCAGGCATGGTGCTGGTGGGGGTGCATTATTGGTTTCCCCAAGAGCTAAAAGATATTATGTAGCCTTTAGATTTGGATTTTCATGCACCAATAACACAACAGAATATGAAGGTCTTATTCAGGGGCTGGAATGGGCAAGGAAACATGGAATCAAGTGTTTAAAGGTGCATGGGGATAGTGAATTGATAGTAAATAAGGTTAGAGGCTTGAATGCTATTAAAAATGATGTTCTTAAATTGTACAAGCATAGGGTTTGGGACCTCATAGAGGATTTTGAAGCTTTCAATATTATTTCAATCCCGAGAAATCAAAATCAGCATGCTGATAGGTTAGCAACCGTGGGGGCTCAGTTTGATATTCTAAACAACATTAAAAAGGGATGTAATCAACAACACATCAATGTTATTATCAGACCTTCAGTGCCTGATAACAATGTTAACTGGTAGGTCTTTGAGAGTGATGAGAAAATTCTGCAATTTCTGCTTGAAGAGGATGTGTTTGCAGCATCAAACCAAGAGAAAATCAAACAACAGTATGGAGACCGGGTACTGCAATTGAAGAAAAACAAGTTGCCTAAGGGATTGGTCACCTTAGAAAGTATTTTCAACTCTGATGATCAGGTCAAAAGTAACAAGGCCAATTTGTTGGTTCAGCAAAATCACTATGAGGACTTAGAAATTGCACCCAAGAAAAGCCTCAAGATAGGAAAAATAAACTTTGTTGCTGAAAAGCAGTCTTTTCTACATTTGTTTCAAGAATTTATTGACGTATTTGCTTGGGAGTATGGAGATTTGAAGGGATTTGATCCACACCTTGCACAACATAAAATAGAATTGGAGCCAACAGCCAAACCCATAAGTCAGAAACAGAGGCCAGTTAATCCCAAATTGGAGCCATTAATGCAGAAGAAAGTTTTTAGACTTATAGAAAGTGGGATTATCTTTCCTATCAAGCATACTAACTGGGTTGCAAATCTAGTCCCCGTGAGGAAGAAGAATGGAGAACTTAGATTGTGCGTAGACTTTAGAGATTTGAACAAAGATTCTTTAAAGGACAGGAACCCTCTTTCGTCTATGGAGTAGATTCTTCAATGTGTGTCAGGTTCTGAACGTTTTTCTTTATTGGATGGATATTCTGGTTATAACCGGATTTTGGTAAAAGAAGATCAATTTAAGATTGCATTCACCACAAAGTGGGGCAAAATGGCATACAGGAAAATGCCATTTGGTTTGTCTAACGCTGGAGAAACCTTCCAAAAGGCTATGGACATGGCCTTTAGTAACTTAATGTATAATTTTGTTTTAGTATACCTTGACGACATCACTGTTTATTCCAAGAAGATAGCAGATCACATTGACCATTTGAGGCAGATTTTTGAACGTTGTCAGGAGTTTGGTATATCATTGAATCCCAAGAAATGCATTTTCTCTATTCATGAAGGAAAGCTTCTTGGGTATGTAGTATCTAAAAAGGGAATTATTGTGGATCCTGAAAGAATTGCAGCAATCTTGGAACTGCCATAAGAAAGGGCTTCAGAGTTTCATTGGTCGTATTAATTTTTTTAGGAGGTTTCTGCCTGATATAGCAGCCTTGTTAAAACCCCTTAAAACTATGTTAAAAAAGAATGCAAAGTTTAAGTGGACCCAAGAAGAAAAGGATAGTTTTCAACTGATCAAGGAGGCGTTAGCTTCAGCCCCAACATTAGTTAACCTAGATTTCAACAAGGATTTTACCTTGTATGCTTTTGGCAGCTTCAATGTAATCTCTGCAATTTTGGTGCAAAAAAATGTATAAGGGTTGGAGCAGCCCATTGCTTTTTTCAGCAAGGGTTTGGAAGACTATGAGCAGAAGTATACCTTTGTAGAGAAGCATGTGCTGGCTGTTGTGAAAATTTTAAAGAAATTTAGACATTTGCTGTCCCATAACAAAATTCATCTACAAATTGCACATCCTAGTGTGAGAGTTTTTACTCAACAAAGATCTAAATGAAAAATGGGCTGGGTGGATCACAAAAGTTATGGAGTACGATGTGGATGTTCAGGTCACCAAGTTGGTGAGGGGAAAGGGTCTGTTCCAGCAGTTGGCTAAAGAAGATGTTTTAATAGTAGAGGATGAAAGAGACTCGGTTTTGGTTAATGTTGGGACAACAGATAATGAAACTACCAACTAGTTGCAGGAGATGTCACATTTTTTGAAAACTGGAGAATGTCCACCTAATCTGAATAGAACAAAAAGGAGGTACTACCGACTTCAGTCTATTCTTTTTTTCTAGATTGATGATGTATTGTATAGGAAGGATCACAATGGAGTACTGCTTAGGTGTGTTGATAATGATCAAGTTGATCAGATATTACATGAGTTCCATGACGAACCTTCTAGAGGTCATTATGCTGCAAGGACAACTACATATAAGGTTTTAAGAGTAGGCTATTATTGGCCTAATTTTTTTAAAGATGCACATACATATTTCAGGAGATGTTCCAAATGTGCCTTGTTTTCAGGAAAAGAAAAGCTTGCTGCTTTTCCATTGCAACCGATTCAGATAGAGTAGCCGTTTATGAAGTGGGGAATTGACTTCATAGGGGCAATCAATCCACCCTCAAGTACATGCCATCGGTGGATTATCACAACAACGAACTATTTTACACGATGGACATAAGCTTTGCCTCTAAAGGAAGCTAATGAAACAATAGTGCTGAATTTTTATGAAGATATTGTTTGTAGATTTGGAGTCTCAGACTCTATAATTTCTGACAATGCCCTGACATTTGTTGGTTTGAAAGTTGCTGATTGGGCATTGAAGAATGGGATTTACTTGAATACAAGCTCCAACTATTATCCTCAGGGAAACGGACTTGCAGAGTCCACTAACAAGAATCTGATTAACATTATCAAAAGGATGCTTTAAAACAATCAGAGGGATTGGCATGCCAAACTGAAGACTACTCTTTGGGCAGACAAAATTACCCCTAAAAAGGTGATTGGGAACTCACCTTACATGCTGGTGCATGGTAAAGAAGCAAAATTACCTATTTCTACTGAGTTACCCGCCTTGGACATTGCCAACTAGCTAGTCTTGTTTGAGCAGACTGATCCACTTGCCTTAATATATACTCAGCTAATGGAGTTGGAAGAAACCAGAGACAAGGCTATGAAGAACATGGAATATCAACAAATCCTAACTAAGAGAACATTTGACAAGAAAACTAGATCAAGGGATTTCATGGTGGGAGATCTTATGCTGAAATGGGATGTACTAAGGATCAGGTCAGGCCATCATACCAAGTTTGACAACATGTGAATGAGTCCATTTGTCATCATGGAGTGCAAAGAACACAATGCTTTCCAACTGGCCACAACTAAAGGTGAAGTGCTTCCAATCCCAATTAATGGGATTCACCTCAAACGTTGTTTTGAGGTATGATTTATCATTGAACATATTAGGTTAGATTTTATGCTTTCAATAAGTGTTGTTGGACTTTAGTTTAGTTGTTGTTTCATTCCCTAAGTGCTATTCCAGCACAGTAGATAGTTTCACTTTAGTATTCTCCTATTTTCAATAAGTTTCCAGCAACTTGTTATGTTCTAAGATTCTCAAGTGAGTTACATTATGTACAAAACTCCTCTAGGTCCATTTCTGAGTTTTCCTAATGACTCCATGCCCAATGGAAAAGTTTAGGCTACTAGTTTTCATGTTTAGAAGGAAAACATCCAGCAAAGGTCAGTAGAAATGTTACCCATTTTTCACTCATTGGTTCAAAAGGGTAGAATTTATTTTAAACCGAGGAAGATAAGGTGCATTTTATTATCCTCCTTCATCACATTCAAATGTATAAATGAAAAATCTAAAAAGATTATAACTACAGACCATTACATTCATACACATGCATGTAATAGAGAAAGATTCACATATTTCTGAAAATATAATCTTTATTGAATGTAATTAGGCACATGTGTCTCATACAATGAAGCCGTGAGAATGGTTTACTAATTTGATACAAATAGAAACCAAAATATGCATAAATGAGTAAATGTTGGAAGAAACTAAACATGCTAAAAGGTAATTAGTCATTGCCTGAAATACTGATACTGTAACTGGGTCTGGTCCCTTTTGTTTTGACTTGCTCCTTGTAGTTCCTTGGTCCCTAAATGCCTGGTGTCTGGTTGCCTGCATTGAGTAAAGAGATGGATTAGAACAATAAGTTCTAAGTAATGAAGGGTTACGTTATGAACATGCACATTTACTCATTCATATATATATTGATTCCCATGTGCATCAAATGTAAATCCATATCATAGGTTTCCATGAAGGTCAAAATAGAGGAACATTGCACACACTTATGAAGAGTATTTTATTTCTAACTTGTTTGTTCCATGTGTAGCAACAGGTGCAATTATTTTCATTTCAAATGAGTGGGATAAATGTTGCTTCGACAAGGGTTGAGCCCAGCTCATAATAAGGTGTGCATAGAAATATCATGAGAAAATGTAGATGTGATATACCATTTATCATTAATAGCTACAACAAGAATACAATGTATTTCAAATCATGAGTACAACTGCTACAAGCTCATAGTGCTACAAGAGCTTGAAAAAAGAATAACATGAGATGTTGAAGAGCATGGAGACATATTTTCTTGTTGAGAACTATCATGATAAAGATCATATCATAAAGGTTCATCTCATAGACAACTTATCTGTTACATAATGATCATATGTAATAGAGAATCATCATTTGCAATTTTGCATTAACAATATCATGATGATATAAACAAAGATGAAATAAGATAATTTTAGTTTGACTTCCTCTGGCAGATATTAAAGATAGCAGTCATCAAATCAATGCCACAATGTATTGAAATAGGTATAGTGGTAGTCAAAACAGTGAGCAATACTGAGATGAATGTTACCTATAGTGAAATAAATGTAATATTCACTATCAAACATGTTTACATTGATACCATAGGTGAACATGAAAAGCTAAAGAGGATATACATTGTGTTCAAATATAAGATACATGACATCTTTTCACGATAAAACAAGGCTCTAATCCTGGATTATTAGAACATAATGGTATTGACAAAAAATCAAGGGTGCAGTGTAATGGAAATGCACAAGCTTTACTTTAGATGCAATGCTTATGTAAACAAAGATTTTAGGAGCAATGTACTGTGCCATAGTCAAGATAAAGAAAAAAAACCAACATATGTGAACAGATAATAGTGAGGTGAGTGGTTGGTCATCACAGATTGGGTTAAGGACTTTTGAGAAGCAAAAGAAAAAAAAATCTGGGTATAAGCACATAAGCAAGCAAGGGTTTTGGACCTGTATGGCACAGATAGTTCAAGCCTTGAAAGGTGATGTTCCTCATTAAATCCAGGGTATAATACTTTTAATGAGTCACATGGAAGCTCGTATTATGATTCCAGATAATATGGTTAAGACATGAAGAAATGAAAAGATGCTCGAACTTTGAATGATCCCACGCTGTGCAATGGCGTCAAATTTTTTAGCAAAATCTGAATGCATATATAGCAGAAAGGTATATAAAATCTGTAGGAAAATATAAGGAACCCTGAATGCTTATAGCCACAAAGAATGATGAAGTCCACAGCTACAAATAAAATGATGTACAGAGAAGAAATCTGTGACCTGGGTTTTTCTGAAAGCTTCATATTTTTACAAAGGTAAAAGTGCTTTACAAATCTTCAGGAATGCAAGATTTGAAGTCATGATTTGAGGTTTTTTTGTTAAAATATTTAGATTTTTACATCAAGCAAATATAAGGAGCAAAAAATGTTTTCTTCCACAACAGAAAAATAAAACATGGCACTTTTATGTGAAAAGGAGTTTACCTGTATTTTTCGGGCACAAACCCTTCAGGAGATCTTCTATGGAATTTTGTAAACCTTCATAACGGTGTGGCTAAACAAGAAAAAATCACAGAAAATAGAAAATATGTGAGGAAAATACATCATGTCGTGGCCTGCTAAGCTTAAAGTTCACAAATGGGTGTAGTTTTTCAAGACTTTCCTGGAAATGACTTACCACTGTGTGTATATGGAGGATAAGCGCTGCAAAATATTTAAAAAATGCCATTTATGGCCTGCAGATCACCATGGGAATCTTTTACAGAGCTCTTGTCGAAACCGAAACCCTTCATGTTGGCTGGTATTTGGCTTCTTCCTGAAGTTTCTTCACAAAGTGATTTGTGTTTCACATTTTCCTCCTTTTTGCCTTAGGGTTTTTACCCTATTTCTTTTGACTGATGAAACATGGCATTTTTGCCATTAATTTATAGAATCAAATGCAATCACTAAATGACCCCACGACCAAGGTAAGTGTCCCATACCTTAGGTAAATAGTGTCTTTTTTGTTTTCACAATTTTAGGAATGTCAATGCCATATCAATATATAAATTCCACCTCATTACCTAGGTGCCTTTTCAACCTGTATGTGCATAATGATATTCATAATGTTTTATTTGCATATTTATCCAATGTAAAATGTATGACTTTAAAGGTGCAATTATAAACCTTAAATGTTCATATTGTTATTAATAAATGCAAAAGGGATGACTTGGTCAATTGAGGAAACACAAAGATTTACCTTCATTTATGTTGTTGCAAGCATCTAGGGTTGTTTGGAATAGTTAGCCAACATGTACCTAAGATATAGGATATTGTTTTGGCTAAATTTAAAGCTTTTGAAGGTATATGGGAGAAGTTTTTGTATGCTTTCTTGATGTACTTGATGAAGGTTGATCTTTTCAACATGTTGGAGTTAATTTGGAGAGAGTTTGAGGCCTATTTTTTAGGCTTTATTGGGGCATCCGACCCAAGAAGTTTAAAAAAGCTATTTTAATGGGATTGGTTGAAGACTGATATATTCTCATTTTGGTAACTCATTAGAGAAAGTTCTTACTTGCATATTATCTGTTTTGTGACTTCTATGAGTCCTTAGAGGAAAATATTGAGTTTTGTAACTCATTTACAGACACTGTATGGTAGAGTTTCACCTTTGGAGATCAATAAAGAAAGCAATTTCTGCCTTCTCAGTTATCTGCTTTATTGAGTGTGTTGAATGATTGATGAATTTACATGTGAGTTCTCTTATTCCTTGTTAATATATCTCATTAATAGCACTTTTGGGCAGAGGAGATATGTATATTGCAAGTTATAGGTTATGCTAGTGATGCAAACATATTTTAGTTGTGAGGAGAATTTATCATCCTTCTAGGACTGTGTGTATCGTAGCTTTCTAATGAAACATTTATGAAGTATCATATGAGTATTGAGTTGTGCATACCAGCTCTTATTGGTTGATTGAAAACTGTGTGATAAGCAGCTGTACGTGTTTGAACAAATTTGGTGTATCACCATAGGAGTAGTTTTCAATTTATGTATTCTTTCTCCCTTTACCTTACAAAGATCAGTAGTTTAAGTGATATTACTAGTTAGGAACCGGCCTAGAACCCGGAGGTTTCACTTCATTTCAAGAGTCCCACATAGAAGTGAATCCAATGTTTTTACCAAAATTGCTGAAACTTGTGTAGTTCAGAACCGAGTGCAAATTTTGGTAACAAAATTTTTTGGCACGCTCGGTGGGACAAAGTCATAAATAATTTTATTAAGTCTTTCTATTTTGATGTGCTGACAATAAGCTAATAGCCTTTTAGAGGTTGTTTTTTTAGCATATCTAGCGACTCTGTGTGGAGAAAAAAAGATCAATGCATTCGTTTAAATGAGAAGGATAGAAACCAGAAGTTCAAAATTTGTAGAGTTTCTACATTTATCCCCTCCAAGAAGAAAATGGAGAGCACTCAGAAGGACTTTTCCTTCTCCCAGGGTTCAGTCAACACCACCTGGTGTTAGTGAAAAGGCATTGTTTTCATATGAAAGGAGAAGAAGAAGAGACCCTCTTGCTAGGCGTTCAACATCACCTACCTTTAGAACAAAACTTTCTATCTCTTCTTTTGGGGCTTTCAATTGTTCAACAAGTAACAATTTTGCTACAACAAGTACTTTTTCATCAAGTTCAAGTTCAGTACTAGTCAGTTCAAGCTCTGCTTCAACAAGCATACTAACACATTCCATTTCAATTCAGATCTTAAATCATTTTCAACACATGAACAAAAAAAAAGATGCAAGCACATCAACAAGATGATCAAGACACCATAACACCAATATTTTTACTTGGAAACCCTGTTATTGGAAAAACCACGGTGGAGATTTATTCCACAATTTATACTCTATTAAAAGTATGAACAAAAGGGAATGCACTTTTATTTAGGCACACTGCCTAGAGCTCACTGCTCAAAATAAGAAAGGATCACTGCCTTACAAAGTGTTTGTGATTACAACAAAAATGAACTAAGAAGATAGCATCTACAAATGCCTAGATTTAGTTCCGGTGAAGCACATAATTTTTTTTTTGGATCTTATGTCCAATTTGCACTTCTGCTCTACTTTGCTACAACAACCCTTCTGCTGCACAAGTAAAAATTCACTCAACAGATCTTCTGATGTACGCTCATACAATTGCTCTGAACTTTTTCGCACACACACCTTCTTACAACATCATGCACACCCCAAAAGTTAATTACCGATCTCATATATATATATATATATCCACTAGCAAATATTTTAATCACTTAAGTCGGCTTCAACAAAACATGAAATATTCTCCAATAGTTGGCTCAAATTACCAATTAAAATTAATGCACACCCACATAAGTCGGCTAGAATACAGCTGGGACCCAAATCAATATATATATATATATATAGTTGGGAATACAGCTAGAATACAATTGCTTTGAACTTTTTCGCACACACACCTTACAACATTATGCACACCCCAAAAGTTAATTACCGATCCCATATATATATATATATATATATCCACTAGCAAATATTTTAATCACTTAAGTCGGCTTCAACAAAACATGAAATATTCTCCAACAGTCAGCTCAAATCACCAATTAAAATTAATGCACACCCACATAAGTCAGCTAGAATATAGCTGGGACCCAAATCAAAATTCCCAACACAAGAAATATTAAAACAACTACTCCTTATACGTCTATGACACACTATATACACCAGGTCGACCATAATGAGAAAATAAAGAATAAATCATTCTACTGGATCTCCAAGCACGTATACAGATTGATGCAACATTGAAAAACTTACCAATAAGGTAACATTCATGCTTATAAGCTTTCGTGGGGATCCACAACATAAAATAATGATCCAGTGGATATACAGACTAACTTACCAACCATATACCTTGTTCTTCATGCTTTCTGTTGGTAGTATTTTGTTTTCTACTTTGCTTTCCGGTATGAGCTACTTCTAAATTGCAGACCATGCTAATGACTCTAGTTGCCATCAATGACAACACTAGAAGCCAAAAACAATCTCCCAAAGCCATATGCCAACAATCTCCCCCTTTGGCATTGATGGCAACACTTAGTGAAAAATGACTAAGTGTCAGAACCAAAACTCAAAACTTCAAAACTCATAAAAACATTGCTCCCCCTTTGGATGTCAAAGCATTTTTCACTGCATTCTCTCCCCCTTTGACATAAATGACAAAAAAAATTCTGCTCTCCCTCCTACTACACTCTCTCCCCCTTTGTTGATGCAAAAATTGAAGAATTGCAACTTCCACTCAAATCATAAAATTATTTTATACTTATCTTTCATCTCCAAAATAAATTTCTTCCAAGCATCCACTGCAATCAATTGGTATCAGTGGGCTCTGATACCAATTTTTGGACTCAGGGAACACTAAGAGGGGGGGGGGTGAATCAGTGTTCAACAATTTTGACTTTCAATTCAGATCTTAAATTATTTTCAACCCATGAATATAAACAAAGATGCAAGCACATAAACAAGATGATGAAGACACCATAACACCAATATTTTTATGTGGAAACCCTGTTAGGGGAAAAACCACGGTGGAGATTAATCCACAATTTATACTCTGTTAATAGTATGAACAAAAGGGAATGCACTTGCATTCAGGTACACTGCCTAGAGCTCACTTCCTTACAAAATGTTTGTGATTACAACAAAAATGAACTGAGAAGATAACATCTACAAATTCTTGGATTTAGTTATGGTGAAGCACATAAAATAGATTATGGACCTTCTATCCAATTCACACTTCTGCTCTGCTCTGCTACAACAACCCTTCTGCTACACAAGCAAAATTTCACTCAACAGATCTTCTAATGTATGCTCATACAACTGCTCTGAAAATTTTCACACACACACCTTCTTACAACATCATGCACACCCCAAAAGTGAATTACCGATCTGATATATATATCTGCTAGCAAAGATTTTAATCACTTAAGTCGGCTTCAACAAAACATGAAATATTCTCCAACAGTCAGCTCAAATCACCAATTAAAATTAATGCACACCCACACAAGTCGACTAGACTATAGTTGGGACCCAAACCAAAATTCCCAACACAAGAAATATTAAAAAAACTACTCCTTATACATCCGCAACACACTATATACACCAGGTCGGCCATAATGAGAAAATAAACAATAAATCATTCTACCGGATACACAGATTGATGCAACATTACAAAACTTACCAATAAGGTAACATTCATGCTTAACAAGCTTTCCTGGGGATCCACAACATAAAATAATGATCCGGTGGAGTATACAAACTAACTTACCAACCAAATACCTTGTTCTTTATGCTTTCTGCCGGTAGTATTCTGTTTTCTACCTTGCTTGCTGGTATGAGCTACTTCTAAACTGCGGACCATGCTAATGACTCCAGTTGCCATCAATGACAACACTAGAAGCCAAAAAAAATCTCCCAAAGCCATATGCCAACACTATACATGTTTATATATACATTTTATATATCATCCAAACATAATTTGTGTTTATGTTTATGTTTCAACAAGTGATATATCTACATATATGATGCACCCAATTTGGTTATATATCATACGTTTACATGTACATGTTATTATTTTTCATTCAATACAAACTTTTTATATGCACAAGTAATGTGATTTGATTAATCATACATGTGTACATGTGATGATATGACATGTGGTAAATCATACAAAGGATTATATACATGTAATTTTATTCAATACATAGTTTTTTAGTGATTTGATTGGTAAATAAGAATTAACCATGTGTGTGTAAATTAGATTTTGATAGATTATAATTATTTACGTAATCATGCACTTTATATTATCATTTGAATACATGACCTACATGTACAAACAACTCTAGAAACTTGTATATCTATCATCATGTTTTCTTCACTCAAGACTTAAATTTGAAACTAAATCAAGTACTTAACCTTGTGAGATCTTAATTGGATAACTGGATGTATACAATATAATTTGTTTAAAAGTTGGCTACATCAACTTAAACAAATACACTTGTAAATTAATAAAATAGCTTTTGATAGCTAGAATGCAAGAAATTCTAACTAGGAAATAGAAATTAAAACTCAATAAAATACATGTAATGGATGAAATAGACTTGACTAGAAGATAAGAACTTGGAAAAACTAATTTAAAATTTTAAAATGATTAAATATGAAAAAGTTGAGAAAGAAATATCTAACACTCTAGTTTTTTATATTAGATTATGTAATTTGGTGAAGGGTGAATAAAAGAAAAATAAATGATGAAAATGTTGTTGTATGCCATTCTCCCTTGAGCGTGAGAAGAAATCCTAAAGCCTAAAAAGTCTTATTTTAATAGGACCACTTGGGAGAAATGTTTTCCATTTAGGTGTACATGGGATCTAATTTTTTTTAAACATATAAATGACATGATGAAAACTAAAATGCGTGCAAAATATAACAAATAAAAATATATCTAGAACGGTTTCAAGAGTATTAATTACCAATAAAATGAGTCCAATAAAAAATATTAAGAGTATATATTAATTGTCAATAGAATTAGCAAATTCAGGTACATTTTCATGTACTTTAATAATAACTTAATAAGTTAATATCACATGTATTAATTGACCAACACCTTAAAAAAATAAACTCTCATCTACAATGTAATATGGAAAATAGGGATAAGACATACAAATAGCTTGACATAATTCTTAAAAAAAGATGCCATCCCATTGAATTTGATAAACCAATGAGAGGAATTTGATAAAATAATACACATTACTACTAATATCATTCATAAAAGATAGCAATTAACACATCTAATTATACTTCAATCCTAAAAAATATAACACCTTTCTCAATATTAATAATGTCTTATAAATTAAATCTTTAGATTCATAATTTCCATCCTACAAGGTTCTAATAATATTATCATTTTAAATAATAAGATCCAAATATCTAAATTGTTTTATGTTTTCATTTCCTTAAGTCCAAATTAAATAATTAGGTGATTGCAGTGGACACTTCTTTTTTATGTGTTTTTAAAAAAAAACAAGTAGTATAATTGTAAATTTATATCCAAGCAATATTTATAGCCAAATTTTATTCTACATTATTAAGTTCATAAATATATCATATCACCTTTGCAATTTAATTCACAACCAGAAAAAAGGTATAAATTCTAAATCATTACTCCACATGCAATTATCTAAGTACCCAATAATCACTCTTAAATGGTATTGAGATTTATAAAACTTTATATACATGATTAATGTAAAATAAATACAACTTATCACTTGAACTTAAATAATTTAAGTTAAAACCCCATATTGATGAGGGCGCAACCCGAGACACAGAAAATAACCCACAAACAAGAGAATAATTTTATTATTCAGAAAATGGAGCTTCTTACATGCAGAGGATCTCAAATCCCCAAGTTCGACCACACATGCAAGCTACAGAAAGCTACAGAATAACCCTTTCGCAATATGCAAGCTTGTCCCCAAAAAGTTACCCAAAAATTAGAAAACCCGCCCATAAATAGAGCTCCTCATTAGTTTGGAGCCAAAACAACATTCAAATTGAGTTTAGGCGGTTTGGCGCCAAAAATTTACAACATGAAGTTCAAATTTCAAAAGAGCATTTGCAATGTTATCTTCTAGAAAGTGCGCCAACTTCCTGGGGCCATAACTTTTGATCCGTGACTCCGATTCGTGAACCGTTTGAACTGTTGGAAAGGTCTTGAAGTCAAGAACGCGCTCAAAATTTTCTACGCTGATTTCGGAAAGTTTCAGGGCCGATCTGGGAGCTCTAAGTGCCTCAAATCCCACTCGGAAGGTTTTCAGGTGCAAATCTGGGAAACTAAAACTGCAATATCTTTCAACCCAGGAACAGAAAATAAAAACTGTAAATTGGGAATTTCATTATGACGAAAAGGGTATCCAAAAATGTAAAACATCTAAAAACCAAGAAACTTGAAATTTAACTATTTTTGGGTGATGCAAGATTGCCCTTACACCACTGGATGCTCCTGCATCAGACACCACAGGGTAATTTTGAGAAGTGACTCCATCACGTCTCAGATGGTTGAGGACAACCCAACTGGTGAACCGCTGCCTTAGATAGCTAGGATGAATCTTCCACAGGCCTTCCTCTCCATTTCAACAAATATTCTTCAAACTGCCTGTTTCTGGTACTCCTTCCCACACGACTATCCAAGATTTCCTCAATCTCCTCCTTTTCTGAAGTAGGTGCTTGAATCCCACACTGTTCCATCATTGGTACTTCCTCTGTGCCACCTTCATGATACTCTGTCAAATCTGAAATGTTGAACACAGGGGAAATGTTGAATCCATCCATCAACTCTACCTCATATGCATTCCCTGAATCATGCCTCTTCAAAATTTCACGGGGACCGAACTTCTTCATCTTCAATTTGTTATATGTTCCCACTTGGAAACCTTTCTTTCCTCAAGTGGACCATCACTTCATCACCAATCCGAAACTCCTTATACCTCCTCTTCTGATCTGCCTTAGCCTTATACTGCATATTCATCTTGTTAATATGTTCTCTTACCTTCTCATGTATATCCTTGATGTGTTCTGCAAAATCTTCAGCTTCAACACTTATTTTCTTCTCTTGGTCCATCTTCCTCAATTCTGGAGTTGTTCTGGGGCTACCTCCATACACAATCTGAAATGGTGATCTACCAGTGCTTCTGTTGACAAAATTATTGTAAGAAAATTCTGCCTGGGGTAAGATCAAGTCCCATCCCTTGGGTTTATCTCCTACCAAACATCTCAGTAGGTTACCCAGACTCCTGTTAACAACCTTTGTCTGCCTTTCTGTTTGTGGATGGTGTGTAGAATTGAACTTCAACTCTGTCTTCAGCTTCTTCCACAAGGTCCTCCAAAGTACCCCACAAATTTGGTGTCACAATCTGAAACAATACTCTTTGGCAGACCATGTAGCCTCACCACCTCTTTGAAGAAAAAGTCAGCAATGTGGACTGCATCATGGGTCTTCTGACATGGAATGAAATGTGCCATCTTCGAAAACCTATCAACCACCACAAAGACTGAGCCATTCCCTCGTTGTGTCCTTGGCAAGCCAAGAACAAAGTCCATACTTATATCCTCCCATGGCCTCTCTGGTACATGTAAGGGATGATATAAGCCTGTATTTTGGCTCACTCCTTTAGCCATCTAACATACCCTGTAGCTTTGTACA